>JAWWLZ010000560.1:0-14176 GCA_035041345.1 Poliocrania exsul | reverse complement strand
AGTTGGAGCTCACGCTGTTCAAGCAGCACCTCATCATCCAGAGCATGTTCCTCTGCTCCAGAGACAGCTTAGATCTCATCTCCAAAATGTTTCTCCCAGACATCAGAGTCCCTTTTTAAAAGACTTCCAGTGATGTATCTTTAAAAAAAAAACAACAGGGGGAGGCTCCACTTCTTGTAACTAGTTTGGCTCTGGCCCAGCAAGCAGTTTTGGCCACAAACGGTTTCAGGGCACAGGCTTCACAAACAAGTACTTTTTATTTTCGTGGGTACTGATCTCTATTAGCTTGGCTCTCTCCAAGGTACTTCAGGGCTCTGGCTTCACAAGACACTCACTCTGTTACCCAGTCTCTGTGTTTCAGAGCTGTCCCCCACACTTGTGGAGATAAAGAAGGATTTTTGAGTTGAGAAAAAGGTTTTGGAACTGCAGGCAGATTTTGAGGCCTACTAGCAGATACTAAATTAGTTTTGTGAGAAAAACCAGCAAGCAAAGTGAGATAAGAAGGTATTGGGTCAAGCTGCCCATGAGAAAGGAATGTTGAACAGATAAATTTCTCACAGCAAAGAGAACATGTGTCCAAAAAGTTTCATCCAATTAAAAGCTGTAATAAAGTTAATAGACACTGTGATGCAAACTATAGAAGTTGGCTATGGGTGGGATTTAAGAATATATATTGTGTAATTTGAAGTTAGAGTTTGCTTTTACCTTTACCTATTTTTTCCTTTTTTCCTTTCTTCAAGGAGTGATTTAATAAAACTGTTTTGTGTAACATCCGAGAACTGTGCCCTCAGTAATTTTTTTGGCTGCCACGACCTACTGCGTACTCTCACACACACTCCCTCACAGTTTTCCCCTCAGGATAGGACAGCACCCCAAAAACTCCCTCTGTCATTCCAAACCCCATCTCCTGCCTGCAAAAGCTACCCCATCACCTTTTAAGCCCCATCCCAACCCTCCTAATCCACATCCAAGTCATACAAATTTCAACCCAACCCTTCTGGGGATGTAGTTCCCCCTTGTTATAGTCTGAGCTGGCAAAATGCCAACTGCCTAATACAGAGGCCTAAGTCAGAGCCTCCACTCCTAGAGAAAGGAAGTGAGGGAAAAAACCAGAAATGAAGCTTTGAACACGGTGAGATTTTTATATTTATACAGAAGAAAACTTGAAGCAGAACATGAAATAACACATAGTGAAAGGAAACAGCACCTTCACTGAGATCGCCCAGCTAATAACCCAGATTTCCAAACCACCCAAAACCCAGGAAACCTCCCAAAACTTCCCCTTGTGAAACCTCCCAGAGACAGAGAGAGAGAGAGAGAGAGAGAGAGACAGAGAGAGATTAACAGGAGAATGTTCACCTCCCTAGGCAAACAACAGCGTGGAATGGCCTAATCTCTGGAGATCTGTCGGTGGATGTAGTCGCTCCTCAAGTTGGAGCGCAGGTCTTAAGGTCCGGGAGGTATTGTAACCACCTCCCGGAGCCCGGGTCGGCTCCTCCCACACCCAACCCAGCGCAGCCCCCCAAATGAAGGACCACACTTGAGGCTAGGTGGCAACAGAAGCAGCAAGTTTATTGGGGGTGCCCGGCTTATAAAGGATTTGAGGGATGGTTCCAGAAAATGGGAGGAGAAAGGGGAAGGGCAAAGCATCCTATTGGTCTAAGCATGAGCAGAGGGGAGGTACAGAGAAAGGACCAATAGGGAACAGGGATCCAAACATAACCATAAAAGGAGAACTACTGCAATGCACCAAACTGGGACCAATCAGGGTAGGGTTTGCGGAAAATCCTAGGGGTTTATGGGAAGAAGAACGTGGATAGGGACTACTACAGGGAAAATACAATGGGTAGACCTGGTGACATTACATTTATTAACTAGGGGAAACATTAAATTTGGTGCAAAAGATTGACATTCCTGGGACCAGGCTCCTCAAACTTGGCATCTTCATCCATCCATCTTTTCTCCATTTCACAAAGTCCAGGTCTCTCCCAACATCTCCTCCTTTTTTATCTTGTAATGCAGGATAGGCACAAGAAACTTGAAAACTTCTAAAACATTTTCACATGCATGAAAAACACATAAACAATGTAACTGTTAGCAGTTCCATTACCAAAAAGTTACGATCTTTTTGATGGTGAAAAGGTGAAAAAGGCTTAAAGAGCAGAGCAATTAAAGGTGGTGGGGGATAGTATTTGCAAGGACCAAGGAGATGTAACATATGGAGGAAACTGCAAAATAGGAACACACATAAAAGATAGGAGTGTGCCAGCCCGGGGAAAGTTGAGAGCAACAGGCAAGAGAGATAGAGGCACATGAAAACAGGTGAAAGTGAATGCCTCTCTACAATCAGACCTTTGACCGACTCAGCTGGCTACTATCCGGCCACAGGCTGACATCAACGGAGACGGGCAGCCGAGGGCTGAGCTATCCCCTCAGATAGCAGACTTCCTGTCACAGAAAAAAACAGCTGGAAAAACACCAACAGATCCCACCAGAGGAGACTCGCTGGTGTGGAGCCGCACCGCGGAATGCGAGTGCTCAGTGGGCCACTTTTCAGTCACTGGCAGACATCAATATTTAGTCACGGGCCGACATCGACAGAGATGGGCAACCAAAGGCTAAGGCTGGAGGAAACGAGCCCTGGAGCAGGCGGAGAATGGCATGGACAAGTCTGACAATGCTGAGGTGGGAGCTCAGGAGAAGAAGGAGGATGCCCTGATGCCACCCAAGCTGCGGCTGAAGTGCCGCTGGCACGGGGACAGGCAAGCCAAGGTGCCTGAGGAACGTCCCAGCAGACAAGGCACAGCCACTCACCAAGAGAACGAAAAGAGCCGTCAACCCGGCAAAGGCTGCCAACAAAAAGGCAGCAGCAGAAAAGCCCTTGTGAAATGGACACCCTAAAAGGGAATACCGGAGAAGAGTTTAGAAAGAAACAGGCTGACATGGCCAAAGCTGAGCAACTACCACCACTGACTCTGTCTCTCGAGCTGGTACCACTTTCTTTCAGGAGTGGAAAAAACGGTAAGGCGGGGGAATATGGGTACAGATGGAAAAGTAAGGACCAGAAACAAGAAGCTATTGAGAAGAAAGGGTTAGACAGCGAGGTGTGCCGAAAGACATTATGACACCGCCAAATTTTAACTGCAGACCTGCACAGTATCCCTTCGGAGAACCATAACTCGCCACAGCTGGATCTCATCGAACCCTTTTGTGAGCACCTTGACCAGTGGCTAAGTGAAGATGACAATCATGTTAAACGCCTGAATGGCCTCGCATAGGGCAAAGGCGGGCAGCTCCTGGGCCAGCGCTGTCTCAAGGTTCAGGTCCGCGCCTGCCTTGGGCGAGACCAACACATCAAGAGGAGAACCAGCGCAAGAGGGGTCATGGACAGCAACGGAAAAGACAACCGGAAATGGAAAGGCGGCTGGAGAGGCAACAAAAGCTGGAAGGGCAATGTGGAGGAAATTACCCCATAGAACATGGAGTTACAACACCTTTTAAGCAAACATCTTAAACAGGGGAGAAATCAATATATGAAATGCTCGGGCCCACAGCCTCAGGCTCTCCGATCTCTGCGTCTTCGTCAACCCACCGCTTGTAATACTTCTGTCACTTAATAAAGTCTGGGTCTAACCTGACATCTCCTTTTTTATTTTCTATTACCAGGTAGGCCTGCAGCAGAGCCTGGAAAAGTTAAAGCTCTGAAAGCACTTAAACAAACAAGGGAAAACACACATAAACAAACAAATCACAAACAGAATAATCAAGAACCAAATTATAACCTTTTTCATGGTAGTTGATAAGCCTTGAAAAGGCAACCAGCTGAACAAGTCCTCCAGCCATAATCCATCATCCTGCTTGATATCGTGAACCAATGATTTTAGTTGATTAATATGGGAATGGGTGGAAGTGGAGTGGTCAGAAAAATTTGAGACAACAGTCCTTCAAATTCCTGACACCCATGGCCATTAACAAGAAGTAAAAAGTCAATAGCTGCCCTATTTTGTAACAGAGATTTCTTATTCCCTTGAGTATCCAATAACAGATCCTCTAAGGCATTGCTTGTAGCATTGGCTTCTTTTGCCAGCCAACAACCCATCTTTGTTATAAGGTCCAGAGCATGTACTGTGCCAAATGCAGGAATGATTGCTCCTCCCAGAATGTTTTTCCCTTTAGACCAAAACTGCATGTTAGAGTTGCACTCTGCTGTAAATTCATGCAGATGTTGCATACCTTCTAACGGGTGAGGTTTAACTGTGGTTGCAACTGTTACCTTTGGCTAGGGGGTTGTCTTTGGTGGTGGTGGATGGAACCTAAGGGGCGGTGCTAGCCCCTGGAAATACCTACAGGTCCTAAGAGACCTTTCATGCAACGATACCTGGGTATATTTATGCCTTCATGGACCTGAGGCAGGCCTTCAGATTGCAAAAATACCTCCGGATTATAGAGTGTCAGTTTTCCAAATGTGCAAGGGTCCCCCACTGCCAGTCTAGGGATCATCTTCCACACCCTCTTACTACAGATGAGGAAAATTCCCTTAGGCAGGACCACCGACTGTGGGGGGACATGAATCTGGTATGAAACCTCGTCCTTGCACCAAAAACTGAGATTGGCATAGGGCTGAGGAGATGTAACGTCAATCAATTGCGCTTCAGCAATATGCAAATTTATTGTAAAGAAGAAACACAAAGGGGCTCTTACGCTCCCCAAAATTTCCAGCTCCTCAGGTCTTTGCCATTGATACATAAAATTTTCTCTGTTTTCTCGAGGTGAGCGAGACAGTCTATGAACGGATTTTTGAACTGGTTATCGTCATCACACCAGGGGGCATATTGGTTTCTAAACTCTCCCCATTCACGTGGTGACCAGGGTAGGCCCACTAGACACGTTTTGAATGGGTTAGATGGATCCAAGGTAGATAAACAAATGGACTGCATATTTAGTGACCGCGCTAGACTCAACCATATGTTCTGCCTAGAAAACATCACCCAAGTCGGAGCCGGTGGAGTCAATGCAGCAGTATTTGTCGATGAGGTCAGTTGTTGTTCCCGCTGTGCCACCATTCCACTCCATGGCAGCATTGCAATTACGGCATAAATGAAAATCCTTCTTCCTCGGTAAACACAATGTCCAGGTGCCATTCCTCCTCTTTCTCTGTTGACGTCCAGTTGGCGTTGGCGTTGTCCTGGTGAAAACGGATACAACAAGAAGGCACCCATCATGGGCCAGGCCCTGTGGAGACACAGACATGCCCTCTCCCCCATGTCAGCAGGGGAACAGGGCCGACCCACTCTCCAGTTACCACATCCTTGTAGCAAACCTTCGCCTCAGTCTTTCTCATCCTTTCTGCTCCAAAGTGCCTTTCAACAGGGGGAGCATCATCGTGGAGCCTATTAAAAAGTTTAATACATATAATGCCTTATTCAACCTCTCTTGAGGGGAGAGCCCAACCACCGAATTCTCTTGCTTTTTTAACATGTTTTTGAGTGTAAGGTGGGCTCTCTCTATGATCGCCTGACCCTGGGGAGAGTGGGGAATTCCGGTGACGTGGGAAATTCCCCACAGATTAAAGAACTTCTTCAGCAAAGTGGAAACATAAGCTGGGCCATTATCAGTCTTTACCCATGTCGGGATGCCCATAACAGCGAACGCAAGGGAGAAATGCCGCTTAACATCCTTGGCTTTCTCCCCTGTATGCGCTGTGACCATAATAAGTCCCGAACAGGTGTCTACCGACACATGTACATAACGAAGGCAGCCAAATTGAAGTACATGTGTCACGTCCATCTGCCAAAGGTCCAGGGGATTAAGTCCCCTTGGATTAACACCCTCCGCTGGCAGCGAGGTCACTCTTTGACAGTCCGGACAGGCAGACACTATTGCCCTAGCTCGGCTGGCTGAGAGATCAAATTGTTTTCGCAGCACCTTGATATTTTGGTGAAAGAATTTATGAGATAATTTAGCCTTCTCAGAATTGTTAGGGATTGGAGCCAAATTCACAATCACTTCCGAATTAGCTGCCTCATCAGCCACCCTGTTTCCTTCCACCACAGGGCCAGGGAGATCCGTATGTGCTCTCACGTGCTGGATATAAAAAGGATGCTCCCTGTGGTGAATGACCTTTGAGAGAGTTGAGAACATTTGAAACAATTGCTGGTTAGAGATACCTTTCAGGTAACTGTTTTCTATTCTTGATACAACGCCCACCACATAAGAAGAATCTGATACAATATTTAGAGGAGTAGGAAATAGTTGGAATGCTCTGATAACAGCCGAAAGTTTGACCAGTTGCGAAGAACCTGCAAGTTGATGTATGTCCTTGTGCCACTGTCCATTGTCCAGCCAAGCGACCACGGCTTTCCCTGTCCTGCCAGAACCATCCGTAAAAACCATCTGAGCATCCTCTAGTGGGACCTGAGAATAAAATAACTGCAACCGAGGCTGAGAGATAGATAAAAACTGTAAAAACGGAATAGCAGGAAGGTGATATAATACTTTGCCGACATAATCTGTCATAACAGACTGAAAATCAAACATATGTATTTCATAATAACGTAATTGAGATTTAGTAAGAGGGATATAAATAAAATCAGGGTCCTGTCCGGAGATTTCCCAGAATCTTAAACGTCCTTTATGGCACACTTTCGCCAACATTTCCGGACAGGTGGTGATGGTTTTAGAAAACTGGAAACTCAAAAAAATCCATTCCCACAGGAGAAACCTTTTCTCTTTGTTATCCAGCTGGCCTACGATACCATAAGGCTGTCTCTCCCCTCTAAAAATAATGAGAGCCGTGGGAAGTCCGGGTCGCATACGATGGCCCTGCTGGGCTGAAAGGCGGGAGTTAATTTCCTGAAGGACTTCCTTTGCCTCTGGAGTGAGGGTTCTTGGAGAGGATAGGCTGGAATCCCCTTTCAGCAACTGAAACAGTGGTGAAAGAAAGTCAGTTGACAAACCCAGGTAGTTCCTAACCTGATTTATATTTCCTAAAAGGGTCTGTAATTGGTTCAAAGTCTTTACGGTGGCCGGAATTGTCACCCTTTGTGGTGTAAATGTCTTGTCAAACAATTGCATGCCTAAATACTTCCAAGGACTGGTAGTCTGAGTTTTTTCTGGCACCACTTCCAGTCCATTGGCCCCAAGGGCTTCTTTAACCGAAATGTGTGCCTGTGTTAGTGTAAGTAAATCAGCTGCCGAGATTAAAATGTCATCCATGTAATGATAGATTATTGTACCTGGATGACGCTGTCTCACCGGCCCCAGTATTCCCGACACCACGGATTGACAAATTGTCGGGCTGTTTTTCATCCCTTGTGGGAGGACAGTCCAGTGATAACGTTTGGAAGGCTCCGAAGCATTCACTGATGGTACTGTGAACACAAACCTGCGGGCATCGTCAGGATGCAGATAAATGTTAAAAAAGCAATCCTTGATGTCAATGGCAACGAACGGCCAATCCTCTGGGAGCATTGCAGGGGACGGTAAGCCCATCTGCAATGCTCCCATAGGCTCTATTAAACTATTGGCCTCCTGCAGGTCATGGAGGAGCCTCCATTTTCCCGAGGCCTTCTGAATGGTAAAGATAGGAAAATTCCACAGACTGTCCGTAGGGACCAATTGCCTTTTCTCCAATTGCTCTCCAGTTAAAATATTGATTTGCCACAGTTTCTCTCCCCTCAGGGGCCACTGGTTCACCCAGACGGTGGTGTTAGTGGTCCAGGTGAGGGGAGGGGCCTGCAGTGCCCCAGTGGCCCCCATTACAAATTTGAAATTTAGAGCGAAAGTCCCCACTGAGAGATAATATATCTCCCCCACAAGGTTACCGGGATGTCAAGAACAAAGGGGCGGGACGAAGCAGACTTGCGCTCCAGTCCACGGATGAGAAGTGGAAAAACGCTCTGGCGGGGAATTTGTACCCCTCCAATACCCCTGATGTCAACAGATGGAGTGTTGGTGGACCATGCTCGTGGCCAATCCTTGGACGCTACAATAGTGACATCCGCGCCGGTAACCAGAAGTCCGTTGATTTGTATGTCTTGTCCTAGATTGGGATGAGAAATTTTACACAGCAACATTGGTCTATCTGTAGTCAGAGTGTGAACCCAGGCAGCCTGTAAAGCATCTGTAGTAGATGGTTCCCCGGAGAGCGGAATCAGTTGGGCAACAGTATCTTCTGTATAGAGCTGCACTGGCAGGAAAGATGATTTAACAAAAACAGAAACATTGCTAGAACTTTTGACAGACATCACTGTGGGAACTACAAGCAACCCCATATCTGAGGCCTGGGATGTCCCTGTGACAAGGAAAGTCCCAGTAAGATTGTCCTCACTCCTAGCAGCGACCATTAAAACCATGTGGTAGTCCCCTGTATTTAGGGTCTCTGACTGGACAACTGCCAGCCCCAACTCACTCCGACTTGGGAGGGCTCCCCCTCCGGTATTGTAGGAAGGAGATGTGCCCCGCCGGTCTCCAGCGGGAAGGCATTTTGTATCATCGCGCCACCCGCAGTGCTCGGAGTGGAGTTTCCCAGCAGTGACGCTTTCCTAGCCGGGGCTGGTGTCAAGGGCCGACCCTGACGATCAAATTGGGATCGGCATTCGGTCGCCCAATGCCGACCTTTTCGGCATTTCGGGCATAAGCCAGGTGGAACCAGCTTCGGTGCTTGCGCTTTAGGGCAATTGTTCTTAAAATGTCCAGATTCCCCACAATTAAAACATTCAATATTAATAGGATTGGCCGCCGCTGCAAGGGCTTGTGTAACCTCCTTCACAACTTCTTTTACAAGCTGTTTGTTGGATTTGGCGAGGTGCAAACCACTGCTGTTCCCCACAGATTTCTGTGCATCAGCCAAAGTATTTGCCAACTTATCGGTCTGTGTAACGTCTTTACAAGACTTCACCATTTCCAACGGTGTTGGATCTTTCAACACTCTCAGCACCGGCTGGCACTGAGCATTAGCATTGGAAATGGCTAGTTGCTTGAACAGAATATCTTGCACCATCTTTTCCTTCGTCTCCCTAGCTATCGCCTCTTTTAGTCTCTCAGCAAAATGCATGAAGGGTTCCTCAGGGCCCTGAAACACAGACTGAAATGGAGGTGTGACTTGAGATGCTTCAGCAACTGTCTGCAAGGCACTGTAAGCTAAGTTTTTAGTGGTTTTTAAGTGTTCAGTTGGAATAGTCATCTGAGTCGCATTGAATGCATAATCTCCCAAGCCAAAAAGCATAGCGATGGTCTCCTGAACAGGCCGCTGTGTATTACCAATTGTCTCATGTGCATATTTTCGGACTTTAGCCAACCATTGATCCAGAAATATGGTTATTTCCATGTTATTTAATAGTGTCTGTGCAAGATCTTTCAGGTCATTAGGGGTAAATATGAATGCTTCAAACATTGATTTCACAACTCCCATAGCATACGCGGAGGACAAGCCATAGTCAGTGATGGCTTTCTCCGCATCCTTAATTAACGGTACTGGGAGTGGCTCCCAAGTGGGAGCCTGGTTGCCATTACAGTATACAGGAAAAGCCTGGATGGCCTGGAGACCGCTAAGGTCCGTAACCTTTCCTGCACTCCCATCCATACGAGTAAGGCGGGTAGGATGTGCTGAGTGATAACTTGTAACAGAAAGATCAGCAGCAGTGTTAGATGGCAGGTTGTGTGACAAAAAAGGATTGTTTGGCGAAAGCGGCTGGAACGGCTTATTGGGTGACAATGCTTGGGACCCCTCGATAGGTTGGTGTAGGCCTTGCCCATGTAGGCCTTGGCCATGGGCGCCGCCATATTGGGCAGGAAGTTGATAACTGTTGCCATGGCCTCCCACCGGGGGTGGGGCTGGGAGGAGGGAGTCACCGGGTCTGCCCCTTACATACTGGGGCAGGGCGTGATGCAGGGGATCCCTGGGACCGCCTTCCAGAGAAGCTGACCACTCCCCTCCTGACATCACCCCCCTGGGCGTGGCCTGGAACACCTCCCCTTCATCCTTCAGACCTCCATTTTGAGGAGGTTTGTCCTTCAGCCCCTGATCACCATGTTGTTGAAAACTAAAGTGTGGTGGTTTAGGGCTCCTGCAGGACAGCACCGTGCCGACATTGTTGCTAGTTGCGAGGGCAGTGCAATTGGTCCTTCGGGCACATGCTGAACACAACGCCAGACCCGTGCATCGACCGCAGCTGCCTGCTCTTCCTTCTAAACCTGGGGCCCCCTGGTTCCCCGAGTCCTGTGCTGACTCCAGGATGCCCTGAATCAATGTCCATGCCATAACAGCATTTCTTGCGTTATCGTCATTCCTCGTTACAGCCGCCCAAAGCTTCCATCCTAGTTTTTCCCATTCTTTTGGGGTTAAATTAAAAGGCAGTTGGTATCTGTTCTTGGAAATGCATTTCGAAAGCGATCTTACTGCTGCCTTATCCAAAGGACGGTTCGCTTGCGTAATAATAGCTTTGAGGAGGCGATAATTGTCTTTTTCTCTCTTAGAGAGAATCCCTCCCATTTCCAATTAAATGAATTAATAATGGTGAGTAAGGGGTGAGGGCTACCCAGTGGGCTACCTACCGCAATCGACGGTAGGTTGACGGCGAGGCTCCTGGTCCGATGAAACAAAGGATGCGCGGCACTGGGCTGGAAATGCCAGGGACCCCTGCCGGAGCCGCTGCCAAAGGGGTACACCAATGACCGCAGGGCTCATGCTGCCCTGACCTTCGAATGGGTGATACACCCACGTTGGGCACCAATTGTCAATGGATGTAGTCGCTCAAGTCGGAGCGCAGGTCTTAAGGTCCGGGAGGTATTGTAACCACCTCCCGGAGCCCGGGTCGGCTCCTCCCACACCCAACCCAGCGCAGCCCCCCAAATGAAGGACCACACTTGAGGCTAGGTGGCAACAGAAGCAGCAAGTTTATTGGGGGTGCCCGGCTTATAAAGGATTTGAGGGATGGTTCCAGAAAATGGGAGGAGAAAGGGGAAGGGCAAAGCATCCTATTGGTCTAAGCATGAGCAGAGGGGAGGTACAGAGAAAGGACCAATAGGGAACAGGGATCCAAACATAACCATAAAAGGAGAACTACTGCAATGCACCAAACTGGGACCAATCAGGGTAGGGTTTGCGGAAAATCCTAGGGGTTTATGGGAAGAAAAACTTGGATAGGGACTACTACAGGGAAAATATAATGGGTAGACCTGGTGACATTACATTTATTAACTAGGGGAAACATTAAATTTGGTGCAAAAGATTGACATTCCCGGGACCAGGCTCCTCAAACTCGGCATCTTCATCCATCCATCTTTTGTCCATTTCACAAAGTCCAGGTCTCTCCCAACAGAGATCAAGGCAGCAAGGAACCCTCCTGGTCAGGAGCAGGAACCGAAAGACAAAGAGACTCCTCCCTCCTTGCTTGTTATACTCCCTGACGCTTCCTGATGATGTCAGATGATGTGAAATTCCTCTTTGGCTGCTTAAGTCAGATGATGCCTGTCCCCTCTAATCTGTGTCACATCCTTTGAGGCCTGCTAAAAACTGAGGCCTAAATGGGACCTATACTGAAACTTAAGCCAAAACTACCACACCCCTCTTCAGTTGTTGACATCCCTCAGGTGGGTTTTGGGAGTCTTAAGTTTAGGGGTTGTATTGAGCCTTTTTAGGGAGGGATTGAGCCATTTTGGGCTGGGGTCGAGGCATTAAGAGATAACAGATTGAAACCCAATGATTTTGGACCGCAAAGTGATGGAGAAAACTCACTTGGCCTGGGTGCCCCAAGTTTGGAGGAAAACCTCCCCACAAATCTCCCAGAGCCCTGAAAGCCACCTGAATATCCCTTTAATCCCCAAATTCTTCCACAAAATCCCTGTGAAACAGTAGGACTTCAGATGCCTTTGCTCAATGTTTTTATTTTTACCCCAGTTTCAGGTAATTATAAGGGAGGAAGACGGATCAAAGAAAATCAAAGGAAAAAAGGCATTATATGACTGTGCATGGGGTTGAGTTGGGTGGCCCATAGAGAGGCAGAGCCATAGAGAATTATTGGGTGGCCCATAGAGAGACAGAGCCATAGAGAATTAGAATCATGGAAATATTAACTACAGAAGAGATCTGGAAGATCTTTCAGGGTTGCTTGAGGCCACCTACAGTGAACCAGGAGGATGTGGAGAGTACCAGCCAGGTGTCTTCCCAACATGGATCACTGGGAATGTGGGACATCAGGTCTGTTCCCAATGTGGGTCCTCCAAAGGGTGATGGAGTTGGAGCAGCAGACAGAGCTCTTCCCACAGTCGGGGCACGCGTAGGGCTTCCCTTACTGGTGGGTCCGTTTGTGTCTGATCAAGGTAGAGCTGTCAGTGAAGCCCTTCCCACACTCTCCACATTTGTAAGGCCTCTCGCCGGTGTGGACACGCCGGTGCTTGACGAGGCTGGAGCTGAGGGCGAAGGTCTTCCCACAGTCGGTGCAGCGGAAGGGCCTCTCCCCGGTGTGTGTGCGCTGATGCTTGAGGAGATCTGAGCTGGTCTGAAACCTCTTCCCACACTCGGAACACTTGCAGGGACGTTCTCCAGTGTGGATCATCCGGTGGATGACGAGGTCAGAGTTGCAGATGAAGCTCTTTCCACACTCCCCACATTTGTGTGGCCTCTCCGCAGTGTGGATGCTCCGGTGCCTGACAAGGGTGGACTTGCGGTTGAAGCTCTTCCCGCAGTCACTGCAGCGGAAGGGCCTCTCCCCTGTGTGAGTCTGCTGATGCACGAGGAGATGGGAGCTTCTCTGAAACCTCTTCCCACACTGGGAACACTCATAGGGACGTTCCCCAGTGTGGATCTTCTGGTGGATGACGAGCAGAGAGTTGCAGATGAAGCTCTTACCACACTCCTCACACCGACAGGGCCTCTCCCCAGTGTGGATTGTCTGGTGCCTGACAAGGGTGGACTTGCGGCTGAATCTCTTCCCGCAGTCGGTGCAGCAGAAGGGCCTCTCCCTGGTGTGTGTGCGCTGATGTCTGAGGAGATCAGACCTGCTCGGAAACCTCTTCCCACACTCAGAACATTCATGGGGATGTTTCCCAGTGTGGATCATCTGATGTCGGATCAGCTGGGGGCTCTTGATGAAGCTCTTCCCACATTCCTGACACTTGTAGTGCTTCTCCCTGGTCTGAAGCTGCTTCTGCATCCCCAGCTCAGAGCGCCGATTGAACCTCTGTCTGCCTTCCTGGCCCTGGGTGGATTTCAAGACCTCAGAGCACCCTGTGCTGGTTTTGGAGCTTCTCTTTTTTCTGAGGCATCTCTGTGGCTTTTCCTTCCCTGGGACTTCCTGTGCCGTGGAGCTGTTCAAAACAGCCTCTGACTCCAGGTTTTGCTGAGGGGATTTGTCCGTGCTCTCCGTGCTCAGCTCGGGGCCTGGGGCAGGAAGGAAAATGAGAGGAAGGAACAAGTAAAAGGAAGAAATAGAAGAAGAAACGAAACCAGAAAGGAACAAGGAGAAGGAAGATGAAGAAGAAACAAAAAGAAGAAAGAAAAGGAAGAAAGACAAGAAGGAACACAAAAAGAAAAATTCAAAGAAAAAGAAACAAGTAGAGGGAGGAAGGAAGGAAGAAGAAAAGAGGACACAAATGGAGTAAGGAAGAAAATGAAGGAAAGGAAGCAACAAAAAGTAAAAAGAAGAAGGATATGAAGGGACAAAGGAAGAAAGAAAAGGAGGAGAAGGAAGGAGAAAGATGGAGAAGGAACTTGGAGAAGGAAGGAGTAGGAAGGAATAAGAGAAACAAGGCAGGGAGAGGACGGAACAAGGACAAGAAGAACAAGATGAAGGAAATAGGAGAAGGAATAAGCAGAGGAAGAAGAAGAAGAAGGAACAAAGAGAAAGAAGAAAGACAGGAATGAGAAATGAAGAAAAGAAACAATGAAAAGGAAAGAGAGGAAGGAACAAAAAAAAAGGAATGAAACAAAGGAAGAAAGAGAGTAAGAAAAGAAGCAGAAGGAGAAAGGAGAGAGAGGAAAAAGGAGGAGGAAGAAGGAGAAAAAAAGGAGAGGATGGAAGGAGAGGCAGGAAGCACAGGCAGGGGATTTCCCTCCAGCCCACAGGGAAGGCCAAGGACATCCCTCCAAACCCAGCCCCGGCAGGACGGCATCGGCAGCGGGGTTGTCCTGCAGCCGGGGCCATGCTGGGCTGGAAGATGCAGCACAAGAGAGGGG
>JAWWLZ010000559.1:0-14197 GCA_035041345.1 Poliocrania exsul | reverse complement strand
TAAATTGTAGCTCTGACTTATAATCTCTCTCGTGCTGAGTTCATTTCTTCTGCTGGTTTACCTTAAAACCAGCACAACTGTCTTCAGCCCAACCCACAAGTGTTCAGGTTTTTACACTTCCAGTTTTCTCCTTGATCCCACTGGTGTGGGAGTGAATGCCCTAACTCAATTCTCCTCCAGAATTATTTCCTAAAGAGACAGGCTGGGCTTGCCTTGACTCCACCGGCATATTTTGGTGGCTGACTCCAAACCAGAGCAGGGCTTGCTAAGAGGCAAAGCAAACCATTTCTGTGACTCATGAGCTAAGCCAGTTGTCACTGGAGAGCAACCAGAAGGCATTAGCGATCTCCTTCAGCCACCTTTTAGGACAAACACAGCTGGAAAAGGTGTTTGAAGGTGCCTTTCCCTCCAGCTATGGACTATTCACCAAGAGGGCCATTACTGGATTCCTGAGGTCTTAACACTGAGAACAGTGGCCAGGAAGTGAGCTTCCATCCAGACCAAAGGAGAGAAGCAATGATATCAGACTTCTTGGGAGAAAGGAAAGAAAAAGGCAAGAAAGAAAGAGGAGACATAAGGAGACAGTGGAACAGACAAAAACAGACCCAAGGAAGGTATGACAGCAAGGTAACACAAAGTGGAAAGTCAACAGGAAGACAAACTGTGTTCTTACTAAAGCTGTTAATTCAATCATCACGTCTCTTACTCAAGTCATCCATCACAACATAAACGAAACACAGGTCAGAGCACAGCTGCCTGCCACTGTAAATGAGCCTTCTGCACACAGAGCACTGCTCTGCCAAGCTGGCATCCTCAGAGGGAAAAACCTCAGCTGCAAAAATAAACAGCTCAGGTACCATAACCCTCCTCCCTACACTTTTTTCCAAAGAATGTGTGCTACTAAGTTTTAACCCCTTCTTGGTTGTTGATTCAGTTGGTTAGAGCATCATGCTCTAATCATTGGCATTATTATGCCAAGGTTGGGGGTTCAATCCCCATACAGGTCATTCACTTAAGAGTTGGACTTGATGATCTTTGTGGGTTTCTTCCAATTTAGAATAATGTGTGAATTAAGCTCAGTATTTTTATTTTGCTTAAAGTATAGACAATCAGTAGCAACCTGAAGCACTAAAATGGCAAGTGTATTTTACTGAATGGCACAAAACTTTACTGAGGGCCAAATCTGAGCTCGAATTTTTCTAACTTTTCCTCCATTTCAGAGAGGACATGAGACAGGTTCCAACTCCCACTGTCAGATTTATCAAGCAAATACCTGTGTACCTAAAATGCGCTCAGTATCATAAAACCCCCATATTTTTCAGTCCCTCCTGCAGTCATCCTGTAACACTTTGCAGTTATGGCTTCATGTCCTTTGCTACAACCCTTGCTCTAGAGCAAAAGTGATGAGCAAATTTTCTGTGATGTGTGGGCCACTGGGAAACATGGGGAAAAAGTTTGATGGATTACACAACTGTGGTGGTCCACAGTTTCAGGTGATCAGGTACTGGGATCTACCAGATGGGTTAATTTGATGCTTGTGGAAAATACTGCTACTACTTTCTTGAGTAGGCAACTTGCATTCAGAATGTGATGAATAAACTTTGGTTTATGACTTAAAATAGTTTTCAAATTGATTTCTTTTTATAAGAAAGAGTGGATCATATCTAGATAGTATTTCATACAAACCGGGGATGTTCCATAAAATTCTTCTTTTTTAAAATTTAAAATTATTTAAGCTTTAGGGTAGCTTTTAGGGATGTTTAGATAGTAGCCTGCATAAAATTTAAAAAATGTTGAATCAAAAGGAATTGCAGGCCTTTTGTCAGAACTGACTAAATCAGTGCACAAACATCTATTCTAAACTTTGGCAGCATCGCAGTAAGAAGATGTGGAAATTGCAACATATGATTTAAAGAAGAAAAAAAACCACAAAGGAAAAAAGTAAAATAAGGTTTCTGTTAGCTATGAGGATGACTCAAACTGCCCTAGCAATACTGTTTTCTGGCACAAGTTAAACACACAGTCCCAACCATAAATGCAGTATGTAAACCTTCATAGTGACATGCAAATCTAAACTGAAGAAACATATACATGGGCAAAACCAATACAGACTACCTT
The DNA here is from genome assembly GCA_035041345.1 of Poliocrania exsul. NCBI lineage: Eukaryota > Metazoa > Chordata > Aves > Passeriformes > Thamnophilidae > Poliocrania > Poliocrania exsul. The sequence continues at coordinate 12,079 of JAWWLZ010000559.1, read as the reverse complement.
CCCAGACAGAATATTTGTGGTGTTCTTCCTCTAACCCAGGAAATGCTACAGAACAGGTAAATTGCAGTTTCTCAATTTGTGCGTGGCCATACAGTTGCCTACTTCAGGCGGTGCTGCATAGGCCATTACTTTAGGGACCTACATAAGAAGTTTCAAAGCTGCAATACTGTGGAAATTTAAAACAAATATAGAAAAGACCTCAATAAGATCAAAACAATTAAACTTGAAGGAGCTGGCTATTATTAAAAGGATGAAATTCTGACTCCACTTAAGTCAGGGGTAATAAAGCAGATACCATGGCATCTAATGCCATCTGTAATTAGGAGGGTACTTGTTTTACCTCTGAGGATACTGGAACAGGTTGTTAACAAAGTTGGATCTGAATTAACTTGTAAACCCCAGTAACTTTACTGAGACTAACCTAGCATAGAGCCTTTGCTGTTATATCACACAGCTTGCTTTGGCTAATTTCAGTGCCATGAGCTTAGTCAGAAACAGGCTTTCTCTGCTGTGCTTCTGTTTGTTTTGCTTTTGCTGAAGCTGATTAGAGTATCCTTGTAACTGTTTGCATTAGGGATTAAAAACATCACCTGCAGGTGGGCTTAAGTAATCGCATTCTGCTCAATGTTTATGAAAGCAGTAATTGCTTTCATATCCCAAAATACACATTGCATACACTATCAACTGCATAAAATTCTGTTAAAATAAGAAATAAGTAGAATCATAAACCTTTAAAGGCAGGGAAAGCTCTGCTTAGTCTTAGGTTCTCCACATGCCAGTTATAGAAGCAAACAACTTGCTATTGCAGGGACTTGTATCACTGAATAAATGTAAGTACTTTAAATATCCTTTGCCAGTACTTTACAAATAGATACAGTATTTGGGATGCTCAAGAAGCTACATTTACGCAAATGCTCTATTCATTTAATCAAATATTGACCTTAGGCAGGAACATGTATCAAAATACAAACTCGCCACATTTAGGGAAAACACTATTTTCCTCAGTTAGACTTTACTATGTTATTCTTTCTAGTATATGGATTGAAGAACTTCAGAAGCCAATGTCTCCTTCTGCATGTTAGTATAAATTCTACTGCTTGCTGAAATCTGCCCAGAGCTCTGTAGTGCCTGCAGTGCATCTTCCTCTGTCTGAGTGGCCCTATGTTCCAAACAGGCTCCTTTTTGTAGCAGCAGCAGCCTGAGGCCCTCCTGTCAGAGATGTTATCTGGCTTACATAAGAATGCCAAATGCCTTGAGTGCATGTAGACCTATACTCCCCCCAAATCCTACACTGATTAGACGAACATGTCATGTTGTACAGCCTGTGGAAGCAGGAGCCAGCTGCCTTACAATGGCCAGGACTAAACAGAGTCTGCTACGTTCCCCTTGCCTGACTCTGCCCCTCAAAGCTGAATGATGCTGGTTTGTATATCCAGCTCTTTGGTCCATCAGGGACACTAGAATTGCCAATGCCTATGTTTGGGTCTGACAGTGTAACAGGGTCATTGTGATACCATATTGTACCATGGCTGGCCAAACTTGTTCACATGGGAGTTATCACATAGTGTGTGAAGAAAAGCTCTTATGAACTGCATGGCTGAGCAGGAATTCACTGCAAAACCATATGTATGTGAACATATGTCTTCAAATTAGAAAATTAGTCTATTCATAGGAATCATTAGTCACACTTTGCAAACACAGCAAGTCTTGAGTCCACAGTAACATACTGCTGTTACCACCAAGTGAGAAACTAGGTGTGAAAAACTGACACACAACTACACGTGTTCCTATGTCCTGAAAAGCTGGAGTAGAATGTGTCTGCCTCCTCCCATCACCCCAAGAGGGAAAAAATATTCATGGTATAGTCTTCAGGAGATGGTATGTGTGCTATAATTTTGGAACTTAGAATCATAGAATTGTTAAGGTTGGAAAAGACCTCCAAGATCACAAAGTCCAACCGTTGACTTCTTCCCTAGGGTAAAATCAAGTCAAATCATCATTACTTATTTTGTTCTATGTGATTACCATTCTTTTCCTATCTTCCCTGTTCAAAGTCAATATTAACTAAACCATGATAGATTTACCTCTAACAGATTTTCCAGATTATTTAAATCACTGGACCCCTTATAGGCCAACATGAGATGCAGAAATCACTCTCCTAGAAAATGGAGGGAGAGAGAAAGAAAGATGTTACCAAGAGCCAAGAATTTCTACATATCTTTCAAACAAAAAGTGCTTTAGATTCATAAGAATTCTTAACAGGTAGAGTCACACAACCTCTTGGCTTACACAATAACTGTTCTAGAGAATTGCTTATATGGTGTGTGCATGTGAGTGGGCATGTGAATGTAACAGAATACAAAGGCATTTACAAGTAAGAAAATTATGAGAAGTGATGAATATAGTGATATATAAGCTAAATAGCATATTTGGAAGCCACTCAAACCAGGCGCATTAATTAAACATGACTCCACTATGCATTAAAAACACTGAAGCCTCCATCCAGAGATTTTAAGTGGTTTAGAAACTTATAAAATTCTGACTAGGCTCACTGTACAGTGCTCAAAACATGGTGTGGTTATGATCAGTAAATAGCTACAATTTTCATTAAAGAACAGCCACTCTCAACTCAGGGTGAGCTATGAAGGGAAAGGAGAGCATTGGTGTCAACAGATGAACAACCAAGCAGTTGCCTTCCCTTTTTTCAGGTGTTCCTGTACTATTTGATGAACCTTTGTATCCAGATAGCACAGAGGAGGAGCCATGGGTTTTTTGCCACTAAAGAGTCATTTTCTAGAGAAAACCCCACCCACCAACTGCTGGAGAGGGCTGGGAGTCATGCTCTGGAACCCACTTGGTCTTCCACTCAGCTGGGGAGAAATGATCCCCAAAGTGCTGCTTGTGGTGCAGCTTGTCTGTAGCTGCCATTCACATCCTTGATTGCAGCTGGCTTCCCAAGTGTCTTGAAAACTACACTAAATGGTAAAGCTAGGATAAAGCATTATTTTATCAGTGGATGATTATATGATCCACTGATACAGTGGAGAGGTTCCTGCTTCGAGGAGCAAGGCTAGGAGAGCAGCACTAGGAGCTCCCTAGGGTCAGGCTCCTTCGAAGCTCCGGGCGGCTCCTCCCGCTCTCGACCCGGTGACCACTCCCGACGGAAGAGATCCACACGAGCCAAGAGTCAATGCAGAGAAGCAAATTTATTAGAGCGCACCGGCTTATAAAGGGTAGCATGAGACTTTCTAGAACTTGGGCGGAGATATGGGAGGAGCAACACACCTCATTGGGTGTATGTTAATTAATAGGTGGGGGTAAAGGGAGGAGCAGAGGAGGGACCAATAGGAGAACAGGGCTTGAACATAACCATATAGGGAAACTGGTGCACTGCAGCAAACTGGGACCAACCAGGAACAAGTTGGAGGGAAAATGCCCTAGGGGTTTGTGGGAAGAAGAAACTTGGATAGGGATGACTAAGGGGAAAATGATTGGAGTGGCCATATTAGGAATATAACATTCAAACTGGGGAAATATCCATGTAACTTCTGAAACCCCCATAGTCCTGATTCAACTGCTGCATGGGTTCCCCGGGATCTTGGATCTCTGCATCTTCATCCACCCAACGTTTATAATATTGTTGCCACTTGATAAATTCCTCGTTCTTCTGCTCTCCTCCAACATTATTTGACTTGCCAAATAATTTCATAGAATCACAGAATATGCTCAGTTGGAAGGGACCCATCGAGATCATTGAGTCCAGCTCCTGGCCTTGCACAGGACATCCCCAGAATCACACCATGTGCCTGAGAGTGTTGTCCAAATGCTTCTTGAACTCTGTAAGGCTTGGTACTGTGACCATTGCCCTGGGGAGCCTGTTCCAGTGCTCGATCACCCTCTGGGTGAAAAACGTTTTCGTGATATCCAACCTAAACCTCCACCAATTCAGCTTTGTGCTGTTTCCTTGAGTCCAGTCACTGGTCACAAGAGTTAAAAGATTGGTACTTACCCCTTCGGTTCCGCTCATGAGGATGTTGAAGACCACAATGAGGTCTACCCTCTTCTCAGCCTCCTCTTCTCCAGGCTGAACAAACCAAGAGACCTCAGCTGCTCCTCATATGGCTTCCCCTCCAGACCCTTCCCCATTGTTCTAATGAATCAACTAAATTCCTTGCTAGTGCAAATTCTTGAAGAGCCAAGAAACTGCTGTTTTCCAAAACAGACTTAAACAAAATTGGAACTGACCTTGGTTTCTGGAAATGAACACTGCAGGCAAGGCAATGCCATCATTATTCCAAAAACTCAGGCAGTGTATCAACAGCTAACCAATTCCTTTTCTCCCATGTGGAATATCAGTGTTTGGTCTGGAATTGATTTCACAAAGTACTTGTGAATGCAAACCATGTATTGATGCCAATGCATATTGTGAATTCATCTCTGTGTGCTGTTAGAAGAGCCAGAGGATAGTTTTACATAAAAGGTGTCTACATCTGGTACTGTTCATTTCCTCTTTCCCCCTTTCCCATTCAAAATAAAAATAGCAACATAGGGAAAAGTTGGGAAGTTTTCAAGAATTGCTGTGAATTACATGAGAAAGAAAGTTTTAGTAAGTCTGGAGATTTGCCATGGACATCTGCCCACTGATTCCAGCAAATTTGTCCTGGTGGCAAAGCAATTTGCCAACAAGTCGAATGAAGCGACCGAGAGTCTGCTTTGTATTTAGGAACAGACTTTCAGCCCCTTTTAACACCCTTAAGGGGTGTTAAGTGCCCCTGTGCTTCCCAATATTCCTTAAAAGGGAAGAACTGCCTTAGGACACATAGAGCAGAGAACTGGAGGGACATCTATCCCTTTCCCAGTGGAGGTCAGCACTTGCCTAACCATCTGGGCACAACTGCAAAGAGCATCAGACTGACTATAATCAACTTCTTGAAGAGAAAGACCATCATAAGAAAGAAACTTTAATATCAGTTTCCTGATATTTTGCAAAAGTTGTCCTCTTCGGGGGAGTGTAAAGGGAAATAATTACATATAAGACAAATATAAACAGTCACTTGCCTTGATATATATCTTCATGTGCACAGACACCTGGAAAGTATCAACTGTGTTTTAGCCAAACTATTAATAGACTTTTCTGTCACTTTTACAAAAGGAGGACTCTTCGCTGCCTCTAAATAAGATGTATTATTTCTGCCTGTATTTCCTTCAAATGACTAGTTTTTTTCTGAAACCCACTGATGTGACAACAGCATTCTAGATCTGGACCCAGCAGTAGTAAAAAAGGCAGGGAATCTATTGATCCAACATTAAAACAAACCAAATGCATATCAGTATTTTCCCGAGAATACTACACCTTTTATTTCTACAATGCTCTTTTCTTCAACTACTTTTAGTTTGCAAGGCCATGCAGCTTAAGTAATTTGACTGAAGTTTCAAATAATGTTTCCTGATGCTGTAAATGTTTTCCTTGAATACAAAGGCTCCTTACCCCTTCCCTGGCACACTGGTATTGCTGTCCAGTGGGGCTTGTTAGAATTCCCTGAGCACTTTTTCACTGAGAGAAATTCTGGCGATCACCCCATAGAGAACTACTCAAAAATGAAACCCAGAGAGTTCACATTCCAATAGTTCTTAATGGAAACAAAGCTGCTATGTGTTTTATACTAGCAAATACAATACTGCAAAAACAGAAGAAGATGCATTCTACTATGGCTTTAACTTCTTCAGTCAAGTTATTCCTGATTTACATAATATCACGTGGCCAATATAAAATTTGCCCCAATAAGTAATAAGCTCCTTTTTGAACTTTCTGTTTTCAAAGTTAGATAGAAAAAGACACTTCCTTGAAACCAACTCAAAGCCCTGCAGTTTCTGGCACTGGCTGGGCACAAACCAAACATCAGCTTTGTCTTCCATTTCAGGTGCATGCCTAAGAATGACAGTACCTCACCTAACCAACAATCCTGCTAGTGCCCATCACTCTCCAGGACCAGTTCCCACACTGAACAGAGGGTTTGGCGCAGTCCAGTGCAGGAGTTGAGCTTTGCAGGGGTGCTTAGCAGGACCTGTCCATTCATGTAGTGTGCTGCTAACAGGAAAAAAAAATGGATGAGAAAAAAAAGAAAGAGCCAAGTAATATTACTATCAATATGACAATAGGAAAAATTATCCATAACATACAGTAAATGCAACCTTTATTCATTCTGTTGAAGGGTGGTAGATACTTACTAGTTACATAACAGATTTTGAGAAACCTAAACTTGACCTATGCAGTCATTAAAAATGACTGATCATCTCTGCTTTTATTTTTGTGCAGGCAGAGATTTTGCTGACTTCAAGGTCCTGCTTACAAACATGTACTAAGGTGACTAGATGCTTATTTCCTTTTCAGGCAATAAATGTCTGATCTACCAGTGTATTTTAGTAAAGCTGATCAGTGGAGACTCCCTTTGTTTTATGCACATATTTTCATGTTTCCCACAGATCTACTTCTTTTTTTTCAGGCTTTCATAAACCAAAAATACATCTGACTTCTCAACATTTCTTAATTGAGTTTGTTCCCATTACTTCACTTTCTCTTTTGCACATACAAATGGTTATTAATCTTTTCCTTTCATTTTTAAGTTCTCCAAATAGTAAGGAAGTTTGTGTAAGTCTGGACATTGCATAGTCAGACATACAGATGTGAAAGCTGGAACAGAGAATGCAGCTGAAGTAGTAAGCATGATGGTACACCAAATAAACAGACATGTTTGCATAATACCACAGCAAACTCCTGAAAGACAAAACTATATAACGTGTCAGAGCAAACAGATGGTTACACAGCATGTGCGAATATATTTCTTTTGCACAAATTCAGCTGAAGGAATATAAAATAATGAGCTCACAGTTAAAGAACAGATAATGTATGAAAAATAAACAATGAACAAAAAATGTGATTAGCCAACTTAATTTATTTCACTAAACCTGGTAATTTTGTTACCTAAATTTGTGATAAAACCAGCCTTGAGAGCCTTGAATCCATTGTATGGGCCTGCTGATGATGTGGGAAGCTTCTGGCTGCACTTGCCAACGTGCACTTGAGCAATTCTTACAGAATTTGCTCTGTTTGAAAAAAGAGCACACATAAAGACAAGGTGGCATGATTTTAAATGTTAAAATATGGTTTATTAATATTTTAAATGTTAAAACCAAAGCTTTAAGGCCCCCTACAATATTTGATAATCCAGTTCCTGTGTTTCTCTTCATTTGTTTATGTAACACTGCTGCAAGCTGACAAACAGGAGTAACTGTGTTTTAGTGGTGGATACAGAAAGCCCCTAAAGACAGACTGGGGACTTCGGGGTGAAAAAGGAAGAGGGCAGATGTTAAGGAAAGAAAGCAAAAGGGCTTAAAGACCTCAAGTGAGGAAGAATTCTTGGTTTCATTTAAGATTATGAGAGCTTAATCAATTACTTCAGTAGGATCAGTATGGAAACTGTGGTTAAAGTGCACTTGGATCTTGTGCAACAAGCTTCATATGAATGTCAGGTATCATTAGTCCACATGCAATTAGTGAACAGTACTTTCTTGAAATTGCCTTGTACTTGAAATTCAACATCAAATTGCTTAGATTATCAAATTACGAACCTCATTCCCATAAAAAGTGGGTAAATCATCTTCCTAATAATCACTTGAACAATTCACTTAATAGCATAACTGAGTAGAAAGCTGGCTGGAAATAATGAATTTTGTGATAAAAACAAATAAGATAATTTGCTTCTTCCTCATTGAAATTTTGATGATCATTCCAGAAAAAAAAAGGCTTGGACTGAGTAGTTATCTCTTCAAATTTTTACCTCAAGATCAATGAAATTAAAGTTACGTGATTAATTCATATATATATATATATATATATGGGGAGGGGAGGGGGGAGAGGGGGTGTGTTTTAGGAATGAAGAGAAAATAATACAGAATATATGAAAATATGGACCAAAATACCATGAAATGTTAAAATATTTTCTTTAGACTATTTTCCATTCATGAAGCCGCATGAAGTCTGCCTGAATCCCATTCCTGCATTTTTGTGCCAAGTGTCTCCCTGGACTACACTTTCCACTTGGATAGGATTTCTGTGATACAAACAGTTTGGCATGAAAGATGTGGCTCTTCCTGTGAATCCAGGCCCTGCAGCAGGAGCGACCGAAGGCACTGGGAAGGTATCATAACAAGAGTGGTCAACACAAGTTAATCCAAAGCAGATCTAAAAGGAACAAAATTGGCTTAGATTTACACACTGATGTTTTCAAAGCTCGCCTGGCAAAAAGTAAGTGCTTTCTTTCCAGCTGCAATTTCTTTTCCAGCAGCAAATCCAGAACTTCAGCAAAATAATTTTAAAACCGCTTCGTTTCACTTCCCACCAGATGACAGAGTAATAACCACGAGCTCCCACAAAAGGGCCATGTTTTCCCACTTGAAAATTCATGTGCCTGACATGAAGCTGTCAGCTGCTGTTGGAGTGGATGATTAGAGCTGTCTCTGTTTAGATAACAGGCACAAGCAGAAGAAGGTGGGATGTGGTGGTGCTAATTCAGTCAGTGGCTCTTTTCTCTGTGAGGTTTCAGTCTGGCAAGAAGCCACAGAGAGTCAGACCCCAGACAACAGATATATTGTCCAAAGGTTCAGCAATGGAAAAATATTTTGGTATTCTTTTTTTTCCACTGATGTTTTTCACTTGCAGAACATAAACATGTGGTGGATTTCAGCTGGCCCTGCCACTGTTGATTTACTGTGCTCAGAGTATAGCCTTGTGACTGGCTGCAACGGGAGGTGCAGGCTGCTGATGGGGGCTGGCAAATATTGTAGTGAAGCCATTTGTTTGGTGTTCTCACCAAATTCAAACCTTGTCAACATCATTGTGCCATCCAAAAGTATATTCAAGGTTTTATCTTGCTGATACATTCTCTGTGTGCTTTGTACACATTTCTTCTCTCAACTGCTATTTTGGTTAGTGTGGCTGCTTTCCAGGAATGGAGAAATTGATCTCTGGATGCAATTAATAGAGAAAGAAAGTTAAAAATACAACCAAATTCACAGTTCATCTGACACTATTGTTAAAAACTTGAAGGGGACACAGTGCAAAACAGACAGCACTATAGTTGCCTTGCTTTAGAAGAAATATCTCCCAAGAGTTAATTATGGACCTAGAAAAAGAACTAACAAAAAACCCCAAAACAAAACATGTGGAAGGCATCAAGCCTAAATTTCCAACATGAGCAACACTAATAGACCTTTTCTATAGCCAGGCACAACCCCTGTAATTCTACAAATTAGGCTGAGCCCCTGGGAAGTATGTCTCTGCAGCTGCTATGCAGATGTGTGGGTAGAATATGAAGCAGATTCTTCCAGATGACACTGGATGATTCTGAGGCTAATAAAATTACCACCGATCCAGTGTTAACTGGCAATCTTCCTTATATAAAAGTCATGTATTTCATCACATAGCAAAACTCATTCCAACCTGAAAAGTATCCTCCCATGGATGGGCAGCAAATTTAATTCTCACTCCAGATAGATTCCCATCTTGTAACATTAATTAAATGTTAAGCATCATTCTTTGGCAATGAGGGAAGTTGTCCTTTGTGCTTACTTGGGAACAAGAGCTCTTCCCCAGGAAGCTGGTGTTTGTCAAGACAGGTAAACACACATAAATTCCTCCTAGTATTCATCCAATATTTAAACTCAAACTTAGTTTCTGTTTGTGGAAGATGAAGGAATAGTCCCAGACAACCTGCATGGTTGGCTGATTGCCAAGACCAGCTAAGAATGAAATTGCAACCACAACTCTAAGAGCTGAAGGACTCGACTCTGGCAAGCATTTGTCTGGCATGGAGCCCACCAGATCCTTCAAACACCTTTAACAATATGATTTTTAGAGTCTTATGAGCATGACCAGCCTTTTGTAGGTAAGTCACAAATGTTCAGGCACTGAACTGACCTTCAGTGACCTTTACAGAAACCCCAATTGATAGGAACAGGGACAGCAAAGCAAACAGTTCAAAATACTGCTCCTTTATGAGACTTCATGTGTAGATTCTAAATTCCTCTGCATTTGGGAAGCAAGAATCAAAACCAGACAACATGATGATGGATATACAGGGTGGGCAGGAAGAGGCAAGAGACAGAGGCAACCAGAAAGAAAAAGGATGACAAGGATTGAAAATAAAGAAAAATGGATGAAGGTTGGGAGGGAATGTCACTGGTGTGATGAGTTCACAGGCAGGCAGCAGGGGCAAGAGGTCTTTTATCTGTTGTTAAACAGAAGAAAATGGGCAGGTTAGAAAGGAAGCAGAGGTATCTGACAGGAATTACTTTAGCAAGCATTTTTCCTTCCCTCTCTCACCTTTCTGCAGAATTGAAATTTATTTTAATCAAAAGGGTTTTTTATATGCTCTTTTTGGAACTTTATCAAAGTTGTGGCCCCTTAGTCAATGTATTTCTTCAAGTCTCCAAATGTGCTTAAAATATTCCCCCTTTGCTATAACTCAAATGCCCCACAATTCCATCAAGCTGTGATCTTCTCAGTTAGGATAAACAACATTGTGCCAATGTTTTGATGGTGAAAGCCTCCAGAAACATACCAAAACCTCTGTAATTTTGCAGAGGGCACTCCTCCCTGTGAATTACTGTTCTGTTGGCATCCCACCATGCCATTAGAAGACACCACTCCGATACCAGTGGTCTAGAACTAGCTTTCTAAGGGCCTATTTACAATGCAGCCTATTTGCTAAGGCATCACCACACCAACATAACTATGCCCTTTCTACTACCCAACTACTATAAACCTCTCAAAACTTTACATTATGCACCACCAAAGTCCCAGAGACCCCTGCAATCTTCCATGGAAGAGAACAGTTTAACAGGAGCACCCTTGCCCAGTATACACATTGCTAACATCACACTCATAGAATCATTGAATCACAAAGGTTGGAAAAGACCTCCAAGGTCACTAAGTCCAACTTTCAACATCTCCCTACACAGTTTCCTCAGAGTGTGGGGCATGTTTATCCACTTCCAGGCCAGAGCTACTTAGTGGAGTAATGGATCAGCTGCAATTTTCCACTAATGGATTAGCTGCAATTTTCCACTCTCAGAGACTGGCGCCTGGAAAGACTTGCCCATAACATCCTGGTTTAAAATCTCTTTTCCAGATGAATATGTGATCATATTTTTAAGGCTCTTTTTCTCTAGCATTTTAAAACATTACAGGCTCTGACACCTACCTCAGGGGAAATGTACTCATGGCTGATGCTCAACACAGCATTCAGGGCAGCATCATGAGAGAGGATCCCATTCCAAGTCCCTACCTTACAGAAGATTCCCAACACAAGGCCTATTCTTTGCATCTTCAGAATGAACCTCCTATCATGTCTGTTAGCACATACTGGAGAAAAAGACACTGGTTTGGCTGCTGGCCCCACTTCCAGCTCTTGGGGACCACTGTCACTAGGAGGACTTAGGCATCAACTTGATGCCAGAACATGAGGAGCAGCTCCTACTTCTTCATTTCCCTTTCAAGTAGCGAAGGGAGAAATGTACAACTTTACTTGTTGTTTTTTGGCACTGACTCTTTCTTTATACATGAATAATTGGAAGGCTAGATGAAACAGGGAATTGGTAATAAGATATAAAATAGTGTTTTAGGCAGTACATGTGCTTCTGATCAGGCTTGCTGGGACTGCTTTCACTGCAGAACAAGGCTGCTTCGTTTTTTATTTATTACTGGTAACATGGAGGCAGCTATTGGTCCCAGCCAAAAGTCAGGACCACACTGCTTCAAGTGCAGTTCTGTAAAACCCTAAGTAAAAATGTTTGTCCTCAGAAGTTTGTATGGGAGGCGGGCAGTGGGAGGAAGGAAACGATATCTCTGTTTGCTGTGGCAACTGACACAGCAGGATGTTGGCAGAGACCTGGACTTTGTGAAATGGACATAAAATGGAGGGACGAAGATGCCGAGCTTGAGGAGCCTGGTCCCGGGAATGTTAATGCTTTGCACCAAATTTAATGTTTCCCCAGTTTGAATGTTATATTCCTAATATGG
>JAWWLZ010000558.1:0-14205 GCA_035041345.1 Poliocrania exsul | reverse complement strand
CCCCCCCCCCCCCCCCCCCCCCCCCCCCCCCCCCCCCCCCCCCCCCCCCCCCCCCCCCCCCCCCCCCCCCCCCAAATAAGCACCAAGAAACCACTCTCTCACCATCTCCTGAAATCGTCTCCCCAGCCATCACGTTGGAATGCAAAGCTATTAGCTACCCCTTTGTTTAGGCTTTAGACAGTTACCTGGCTCTGGAAGCAGGTAGTGAGAGGGCTGGACTTCAACATCTCTATCTGCCTTCCAATTTCCAAACCAGTGTGTTGGTAAGGGACAAAAAAAAAAAAAATCCATGAAAGATTTTGAAACTACAACAACTGGCCACAGCAATTCAGACATCTCTGCCCGGCAAAGGCAGAGCAGGCAGCTCTGCCCAGGGCTTCCCACATCCCAGCCCTGCTGAAGTGGAGGAAAAATGTCTCAGCTTTGTACAGTGCATACTGAACCCTTTGAGGCAGGTTCCCCATCTCTGGAGCCAGGTCAGGCAGCTCACACATCCTCTCACATGTCCCCAAACACTCTGTCAGAGGGAATTGGCTCTAATGATGACACAGGGGACCGTGTCCATTCAGTGTTGTCAGATCCAGCAGTGGGGATGCTGCAACACAACAAGGAAACCCTGCTGCTTTCTCCATCTCATTCCAGGTTTCAATTCCAGCAAGGAACTGAGTGAAGTACCACAACCACTGCCAGGTAACAGCAGGAAATATTCACTGCTTCACAGGCTGTGGGTGCACATAAACCAATATGTACAGTTCTGGATAAGCAAATATCACTGCCCTTTTCTTCCCCTGGCCTTCCACAATTACTTAAATAGTCAAAATAAACCTCTTGAGGCCAAGCTTGACTTACCAGCTTTGTCACAGGCAAAGCTTACAGCATGGCAGTCTGCAGCAGGAGAACAAGTGCAGAGTGCAGTTCTTCCAGCTGTGTTGAGTCTGGTGTCCATCTCACTGCAGAAGAGCAGAAAGTGCTCTCAGTGATGTTAGAGGTCTCATCAAGCTCTAGGCACCCACATGGGATTTAACCTTTCACCCTTGAGCAGCTCTTGCAACCCACCTTTTACCTTTCTTGTGAATATGAGGTTCAACCCAGTTTGCTTTATCTATTTTCTTTATGTCTTTAAGTGTGAGGGCAAGAAAGCAAGAAAAAAATTGTTACTTGTGCTCTAATTTTGAGTTCAAGCCAATGCAACTGTGACTACACATGACTTCTGGCAGATAATGATGAAGTAGGCAAAACTACTTGAAGAGTTTGAATGAAAACCACAAATAAATTTTTATGTTACAGTGGATTTGATCAAAACATTCCAGCAGAAGCACCATGGGATATAAATATTTGGAACTAGTAGCTGTATTCACCAAATTATTCACACCAGAGGGTTAATAGTTCACCCATGACTTCTCCATGCCAATCGTTTACTAAGTATGCAACTATGAACAGGTGACAGAGAACAAGCCCCCCAGGTAGCTGCTTAGAAAACCCCTCTGGAAAGTCACTGGGAAGGAATCCAAGCCATCTGAAAGTCAGGAGGCACATACCCACAGGCAGGTGCTGTGCTCTGAACTGGGCTGTGCTACTACACGAGGCCACATCAGCCACGTGCTCAGAGCCCAGCAGTCAACCGGATGAGACCTGGAAAAGTAGGAACCAACCTGAGGCTGGGACTGAACATGTAGATCAAAAAAGTAAAAAGAGCAGAGAAGTCTTTGTTACACTCATGCCAAAGTGTCTTTTTTGTTCTGTGGATACCAAGGATGATGGCTCCATACTGAAGCCATGCACACAGTGCAGTGTGTGTTGCCCATCTCCATCCACCTCAAGTCTGAGATTGGTAAGACAAGGTGAAGAATTCTCACACTCTGAGCAAGCCAAAATAAGTCTCAGATGGCTTTGCTGAATGCCCAGAGCCCAGTTTGAGTGTGGTTTCCACATAAACACACAGAGATCAGCTTCACCAAACTTACCAAATTGTGTGTATGCAGATGGATGCGCTATTACTACACACCCTGATAAATAAGAGTTGTGAAACCTTTTCCTTTTAATTTTTTCCCCCTAAAGAAGTTAATTTTAAGTGCTGCCAAGAGTTATGTTAGTTCTCTAAAAATAAAATACCCCTGTCCCGTGCAGCTGCAAGGGCTTGGTGACAGATGGCGCTACATGAACGTGAATTTGTTTTAAAATAGCCCTATTAAATATTGAACATTACATTTCCTTATATACGAAGTACACCTAAACAACATCAGTATTTTAATTACTTCTTACACATCATAAATAAAGTATTAGAAATAAAAATCAGGAAGACAATTAATAGAGATGTCACAAGACAGAAAAGTGAATATTCTCTGTGATTCAGCTTTCTGGGAAAAACTCCCTTAGAGTTGCAAGTGCTCCCCCTTAGCCAAAAGTTGAAGGGTGAGAGCAAGAGAAGGTGGCTGAAGGTAATTTCCAGTTTTCTGGGTCCCAAAACACCAGCTGCAGAGTCTGGTTTCCAATAGTAAAGCTGCTTTTGTAAATATAGTAAATATTTAAACAGCACTGGCAAGTGCAATAACAGAAGAGGTAAATTTCCATTTGACCCAAGCACAGCTCTGGTACTGGCTGGGGGTGATCAGCTGGCAAGGCAACCTCCAGAGGAAAAGACATCCTCAAAGCTTGGGGAAAAAGGGTAGAACCACAAACACAGTGAAACAAAGAGCAAAAATGGCATCCAAAGCACATTGGTGAGCACACTGGGGAATGAAGTTTGCAGAGACTCACAATAATGCAAAATTTATAGAGCAACAGTAACAAAAATCACAATATTTTCTTTGAACAAGCATTGTCCTCTTCACTTCTAATTAAAGTGTCCAAGGTTAGACTGTTTGGGACCTTGAGCAACCTGGTCTGGTGGAAGGTGTTCCTGCCCAAGGCATGGGCTTGGAACAAGATAGTATTTAATGTCCCTTCCAACCCACATCTATACTCATAGACCAGATATTTAAAGAGCAGATGTGGTCATGTGAATTTACCTTGTTTTTTCATGTTAGTGCTAGTAGCATCAGTGACTGGTTTAAAACTGCTGGACCAGCTTGACATTTGGGACTCCTCTAGAAAGTGCATTGTGGTAATGTCTAAATGAAGAGAATGTCCACCAAGGAGAAAGGGGAAACAAGGGAGCACCAGAACTGAGAGAAGAACATTAAAAACTAAGCCACAAGATTTTGTTAAGTATGGTCCTTTGTACTGTGATCATGGGATGTTTGTTTCATCTTCCACATGTGTGGATTAAACCAATCTTTCCTCCACTGGTAATTTAGAGAAACTGTAACACACTTGAAGAGTGTGCTCAGTATTTAAAGCTCAAAATCCCAGAGGAGACAAAGCAATAATGCCAGAAGGTATTCACAGAGCAACCACCTCTTTCACTCCCACTTTTGAAGCAAACCATCTGATCATCCTCAACTCCTGCTCTTTGATTCACATGGCAGAGCAGCCTCAAAGCACAAAAACTGGACTGCTCTGGGATCAAACTAAACTGACGATATGCACCTATCACCATGGAGAACTTAGGTTGTGTGCACAGACCCAGAGCAAAGCCTGGAAAACAGGTACAGCACCCACAGCCCTCAGCACCTGCTGTCTCTCCTTGCTGAGGCTCTCCTGGATCACCACTGGCCATGTCAGGGTTGGTGCAGCCCTTGCCCATGGCAAAGTCACCAGTTGATTCTTCCACATACACTGGCACTGAGACTGCCTTGGGTGGTCAGGGTCATGCCCTGGCCAAAGACACTGCCAGTGTGTCCCTATCCCTCTTCTTTCTGGACTCATACACACTTTGTTCTGGTCAGTGCCCAGGGCTGATCCTTGGGATCAGCATCATGCAGTGACAGCGGGTGGAGCCCTAACTCTCAACTGGGCCCTGCAAACTTCCACCCCTCCCCTTCCTCCTGTCTATAAACCTCCATCGCCACTTCCTCACAGCATTCAACTATAAAGTAAGGGTGCTCCTAGAGAGTTTTTCTTGCAGAACTGAACTGGGAATCTTCTTTATGACATTAATTGCGTTATTAAATATGCAAGATCTGAACCACATTTAATAACACACTTGTTCCAAGCAGAAGCAGTTAATCTCCCACTATCAGCTCAACCCTCAAAATATTTGTACTCTGGCTGTGAGGTTTATAAGGGCTAAACAGTAATTAGAAAGTTTAATAATCACCCAGTGAAACTTACTGAGCTATTCTGCATTTCCTCACTCAGATCAAATAAAATCTGTTGTTCTGTCTTCTAAAAGGAGTGTGATATTTCCAAAAACTCAGTAAGCTGTCGAGAAGACTAAAGTGAGCAGAAATGCTAACTGCTTTGGGGAGCAGTTCCAAAGCTTACTTTTTTTTTTTAGTTCTGAAGAGGCTTTGAGAATCATTAAGGAGTTTTGAGAAGTGTTTTTACGAAAGGTACATTTAAAGACGGGGGAAAAAGAAATACTGTAGGAGCCGGAGCTTGAAGTCACAAATTCCCCATGGGATGATCCTTGCATTGGGGTGATGCCAAGCTCTGAGCTCCATTTTCCTCACATCCCGTTCCTGACATTTTTCACAGTGCAGGTATTAAACCAAGAGAGTTACATCAAGAAGAGATGTACATCCACCCTTTGGAGTCCTGTTGAACTTAATGAAAAAACAAACAAACTCCACCAAACTCTAACAAATAGCTATTTCAACATTTCAATGAAAACAGAGCTAGTACTTGCTATTTCAAATAAAGGAAACAATCTTGCACTAGAACAAACAAGAAAATTACTATTTATACACACAGAATTAAGTATGTGTTGGCTATAGATAAACTGCAGTGGGGCTGGAAGTTTCCCTACACCATCTTTGTGGGCAACAGGAAAGCCAAAGCTTGCAGAGAAAAGCAGGGACATTTCCTGAGTTGTGAGAATAACATTAGGGAGAGGGATCCACAGCACACTACAAAGAGAGAGGGTCATCTCAGAAAGGGACAAAATAGCTGTAAAGCTGTAGTGCTCTGACTTTTATAGTAGGCAGGAACTGAAGGTCTGTTTTCCCACATTAAGGAGATCCATAAACAAGGAAGACTGGATCATTAGCACAGCAGTGCAGACAGTACTAGAGAAAGAATTGGGTTTATGAAGGTCCAAGAAATATTCACAATGAAAGCTACTACAAACTTATTATTTACATATTGCAACATATTCATACCTATATCTCTTCATTTAGATCCATCACTTTAACTTGTAGATGTAGGTAAACAAGTAGATGAAAATTGTAACATGAACATCAGATTTTTAGAAGTATTTCAAGCAAAATTCTGAATAGCCTGTACTCAGTATACTTTTTTTTGGGGGGGCAGTGGGGGTGGGGGTGGAAATTATCTCTATTATGCTTTGAGGGTGAAGCTGTTCCAGCAGCTCAATGCTGAATTAATCTGAAAAATGCTGGAGTGAAGTCATGTACTGGTTTTCCTCAGCCTCTTTAGCTCCAGTAATATGCCTGCATAATTTCATGTGAAGTTATCTTGTAAGTATTAATGAGCCCATTGTATCTTCTATCGCCACTTAAATAGCTGAAATTCCAGACAATGGTTACAGTACAAAAAACAAAACAAACAAACAAAACACAGCCACTTTCTTGCCTGGACAAATAAGGAATAAATAAGGAATGCTGCACACCTTTAGCAATTGCTCTGTGTCAAATTTCTCCTGCCAGGTGTCATTCCTCAGCACTAAGGGAAAAGTCTAATAAAGCTCCACTGACTCCTGCTGCCCTCGAGCCATCACACTGTTGTCTCAGGTTGTATTTTAGGACAAAGCAGGAAGAGGAACACACACGCTGCTTTTAAAGCTCTCCCGCACTTTGAAGGCAATCACTGACAACAAGCCACAGTGATGAACCCCATCACCCCTCTGCTTTAGAAGATCAACCCAGTTTTCTGTTTGCTTTAGTTTTTGTGGGAGGGGAGATTCAAGGTTTTCATGCAGTGTCAAACTCAAGAAACTTTTTTTCTATGTGACCCTTATCCTGGGAGAAAGTATTTCTTTTAGCTTCCCTTGGAATACAAACAAATTCACAGAGATATTTAACATTCATTCACTATTTGTTTCATATCCAGTTAAACTGCAGCATTAAGATTAGATACAGCCTTTAGCAGGCCTCAGGAGATAGTAAGAACATGTATAACAGATATAAAGAAAACATTTTCATCACAAGGATGGTCAAACACTGGAACAGACTGCAGACTCTCCATCCCTGGAGATGTATAAAACTTCAGCAGACAAGCTCCTGAGCAGCTTGATCTAAACAGATTTAGATGACTTTCAGCAGTCCCTTCAAACCCAAATTATTCTAAATTTCTATTCACTTCAGACATTGACAGAACTTCACAAAAACCATAACAAAGTTGTTGTAGTCTGTCCTTCAGTGATCTGCAGGCTGCAGACCACCAGCACCTGCAGCTTCAGAGCAGCTGCTGCAGCCACACTGGCAGAGCTGTTCCACATGTGATGGAAGTGTCTACACAACAAACAAGGGGCCTCTTTTTCCAGAAAGTAATTCACAAAATCCCTGTTGTCCTCCTTAGCCAGAGGTTTGTTTCCCCAGTCAGGTTTCTATACTGCAATTCTGCATCTGGTAGGACTGCAGCTGCTAACTGAGCTATTAAGGTCCTGAGAATGAGAAAAGGCCAAAATCGTGGAATCACAGAATGCTTTGGGTTGGAAGGGACCTTGAAGATCGTCTCTTTCCACACATGCCCCCACCTCCTGCCATGGGGAGCAACACCTTCCACTAGACCAGGTTGCTCAGAGCCCCATCCAAGCTGGTCTTAAACACCTCCAAATACAGGTTGTAAACTGCATGTACTTGGGTTTTAAAGCATTCTCAGAAGACAAAACCTACACAATCCAACCTTTTCCTGTATTTTGTTCTTTTTAAAACAAGGGATATGTAGGCACCTTATATTCAGATGTAGGGGAATGAAGAAAAGAGGGATGGATGGGTATGAGAAACAGATAGTTACTTAGACTTTACTTAATTCCACTCATATTTCCTCCAATAGATTTTTGTAATCTTAAGGGGTTTGCTACAAAATTAAAAGACCCATACATACATAGAATTTCAGTAAACATGACAGGAAGAAACAAAGGAAAAAAAAGTTGTCCAGATGCTATTAGAAAGCAACTGTGTCAAAGGTTCAAACAAAGAAAGGTGGTAGGGGGAGGGGTCCTTCAGGGAATCCAACACAAAGGTTATGGGAGCTGAAGTGCCAGGAACAAAGGAGTGGTTGATGACTTTAGATTCCAACCTAATGGTGGGAACACAGGTGAGAAACGGATCCCCAGAACCTGGGAGGGGGAAAGGCTTTTCCTGGGTGCTTGCTTCACTTTGTTTTGGGTAGCTGCTGTGAGTAGAAGCCTCTATTTGCTGGGCTAGTGAGAGCTCCTTGTGGCTCTGCTCTTTGCCTTCCCCTTCCCATCTCTGGGCACCCTGAGCTTCAGAGAGAGCGAGGAGAGAGAGGAGGGTCACAACTGCTTCGGGATATGCTGCAGACCTTTATTTCCTGGGGACCAACTTTGACTGCAATTGGATTTCTGGGAACTACCATCACCCCTCAACTCCCAGTGTTTCCTTCTTTGAACAAAGGACAAGGAGAGAGTGGTCTTCCCCATGGAAAAGGCTCCATCCTGCCCTCACATGAGTCATACAACCCCGTTGCCTCTGCCTCGCGGGGGAAAAGACTGAGAATTCACCTCCCGGCCAGCTGTGGTGCGACACTGCCACCTGCTGTCCATAAATATAATTACACCAGAAGGAAATCACAGTTTTGGAGGGTTGTTTTTCTGGTGCTGGGGAAGTAGTTTGCTCTGGTCTGGTCATTCATATCTATTTATATGGTAGTTAATAACAGTTATCCTTCTTATATGCATTTTCTAATTAATTTTTAAAAAATTTAATAAAGGGTGAAGTGGTTATTGAGGAGGAGTCCCCTCCTCCAGTCTTGGTAAACACTTTTGTTTCCCTTAAACTAGGACAAACTGGTTTGCTCTGCCCTCCCTCTACAGCACTGCCTAGAGCAAAGGAGATCTAGAGCCTTTGTTAAAGTATGATAGATATGAAATATATCTACAAATCTTGGATTTTTGCAGGCATCACGCCCTTAGAAGATGAAGTCAGTGCTAGCACTTATTCCTGCATCTGTGTTTGGACACCATCACCTAAACACTCTTACTAAACTAAGCAACAGGATAATTAAGCATAAAAAAGGTCAGAACTGCCATTTCAAATACCACCCCAAGCCTACCTGGTAGAGCATGTTGGAAAAGTAAAGGTGCTTTGTGTGGCAGTGTCTGCAAATTTCTGAAGACATACTATTTCAATTCTCAAGAATGGGATTTCTGTACTGTTTACAAGTTCCCAGTGGGAGCATATCTGCATTACTTTTGAAAGAATGAAGGGAATGAAGAGTGAGAAGCTTTTTGGGTTTGGAACTTCCCAATTCATGGAACTGCTTAAAAATCTTTGGCTTTCAGTCAGCTCCTGCTCTTGTGGTCAAACCAAGAAAGTTAAATCCAAAAAGTTAACTAATTTCTTATACAAATGTAATGGCAACAACAATAAAAATGTCTTAGTTTACAGGAAACCAAAGTATTTACCAAGACCAGGGCAGAGGATTCCTCCTCAATAACCACGTCACCCCTTTTTAAATTTTTTACAAAAAATAAAAAGAGCTTTTATTAGAAAATGTATGTAAGAAGGATAACTATTCTTAACTACTATATATATTTCTATATATAGATACATAGATATAACTATAAACTGACCAGAGCAAACTACTCCCCCAGCACCAAAAAAAAAAAAAAAAAAAAAGACAACCGCCAAAACCTGTAGGTTTCTCCTGGTGCAACTATTTACAGACAGTGTCAGTGTCACACCTCGGCTGGCTGCAAGGTGAATTCAATTCTCAGTCTTTTCCCAGCAAGGCAGAGGCAAGGGGGTAATGACTCACGTGGTGCAGGATGGAGCCTTTTCCATGGGAAAGAGCAGACTCTCTCTCCTTGTCCTTTGTTCAAAGAAGGAAACACTGGGAGTTGAGGAGTGGTGGTAGTTCCCAGAAGTCTCCTTGCAGTCAAAGTCAGTCTCCAGGAAATAAAGGTCTGCAGTGTGTCCCAAAGCAGCTGTGAGCCTTCTGTCTTTCCTCTCTCTGTCCCTGAAGCTCAGGGCACCCAGAGATGAAGGGAGGAAGGCGAAGAGCAGAGCCAGAAGGAGATCTCACCAGCTTAGCAAACAGTGGCTTTTTCCAGCAGCTGCCCAAAATAAAGTGAAGTGAGCACACAGGAAAAAAGCCTCTCCCCCTCCCAGGTGCTGGGAGTTTGTTTCTCATCTCCACCCCACCATTAGGTTGGGATCTACCATCAACCACTCCTTTGTTCCTGGCACTTCAGCTCCCAAAACCTTTGGGTTGGTAGGGTGAGAAAAATTCCCTCTCCCCACCACCTTTCTTTGTTTGAACCTTTAATAAAAAGTTTAAAAGTGAACCTTAACTTGAAAAAGACACTTAGATTTTTGTTGTGTTGGTCTTAGACACTGGTCGACACTACTGGACTCATAAGTCCTTTAAGAAAGAATATTTAGTTTTCCATGTCCACACCAGTAATGGATCAGTAACATTACAGTGCTAGAACTTAGTAGGAAACATAGCTATCGGCCAAGAAATTTCAAGATTCAAAAATTCCCTCTTTCAATGTTGGGACAAACCCCTGTTGCAACCTTTTTTACCCATGGCAAACAATAAGGCAAGGAAAACCTCCCCAGACTGCTCTTAGCAGGACCAACAGGGTGAAGAGCATTCAATTTGGATCTTTCTTCTCTGTTTCCTACCTCTTTCAAGCCCTGCATGCCATAAACCAGAACTCTGCAGGCCTGATGAAATATTACCATTTGTATGACTCAAGCAAGATGATCTGGCTGTATTCCCACTGAATTAGTAAATCTGCCTCCCAACTAAACCTTTAATTTGTAGCATAATCCACAGTTTTCCCCTCGTATCTAAAGGGCAGAAATTTTAATTAGGTCATTTGGGAATGCATAGTTAGCATATTTTTAATCTCTATACTTAAAAGATTTGTTTTCTTAACAAGTGCTCTCTCATCAACCTGATGTGCTACAGTCACAAAGACCAACATATTTTCAAAGCACTTTGAGTCAGGGAGAGCCTCCACACAAGTTACATCAAAACCCTAGTAATCCTTCAAAATAAAAGCAGCAAGATGAAGAGCATCTCATAAGCCTTTGAAAAATGTGATATACTTCTGCTCTACATGTTTATTTCTCCTCTGAAGAGAATACAACATGGAATGAATAGTTTCAATGCATTCTTAACCAATATATTACTCAATTTGTTTAAAAAGTTGCATTTCCTTTATGTACCCTGTTGAAAAAACTTGAGTAGAAAGAATTCACAAATGTTTCTGATAGTTATGAAAGGAGAAACCCAAGGCCTTCTGTACATCTGAGTCAGAATATTCCCAATATGGCCAACTTTATTTAAACCAACCAACCCAATAAAAACACCCTACAAAACATAAATGGGGCACAGTATTAAAAAAACTTGTACTGGAAAAACATGCTGGAAAACTCAACCCCAATATTCCAGGAATATCAAGAACATCAACAGGTGACAACTGTAATCAAGAAGACAGAGGAAGAACGTTTATTAACAGAAAGGTGTTTTGCTTGGCTCATATGAAACTTACCTTCTAGCTCACTATCCATAGTGCAGACATTTGGGATCCTGAGAAAAGCAAACAAGGTGGCTAGGGATAAAACTGGAGATCTTGTGTTTTCTCCTCTCACTAAATAATGAATGTTATTGATGCTTTGCATTGAGCAGATAAAATCAAATTCTGAGCTCTAGGCACCAAGGCTCACCCACAACATAGCTAAGGCATTAACTTCCTCACATTATCCTTTCCTACTCTGAATTTTAAAGTCTACAGACACACAAAACACTCTTTTTGGCCTTTATAGATACTGTCTTCATTTGAGGGAAAAACCAAGATGTTTACCAAAAAGCAGAGTAGAGGATTCCTCCACAATAATCACTTCACTCTTTATTAAATTTAAGAAAAGGAACTTTCATTAGAAAATGGATATAAGGATAACTGTTCTTAACCACTATGTGTATACATATAACTGTAAACAGAGCAGAGCAAACTATTTCCCCAGCACCAAACGTAAAACAAAACAAAAGAGAACAACCCCCAGAATGGTGGATTCCTCCTGGAGCAGTTATATTTATGGACAGTGTCAGTGTCACACCTTGGCTGGCTGTGAAGTGAATTCTCAGTCTTCCCAGAGAGGCAGAGATAAGGGATGAACTCATGTGGACTCTCTCGCTCCTTGTCCCCTGTTCCAAACGAAGAAGGGAAGCTGGGGGTGGAGGAAACTGGTGATAATTCCCAGGAATCTCCTTGCAATCCAAACTGGTCCCCAGGAAGAGGGGGAAAAAAGGTGTCCTGAAGCAGCTGTGTCTCTCCCTTCTTTCTCTCTCTGAAGCTCAGGGTGCCCAGAGATGGAGAGGGAAAAGTAAAGAGCAGAGCCAGCTAAAAAAAGCTCACTAGCAAGCAGTGGCTCTTTTTTTCTGCTGCTGCCCAAAGAAAATCCCCCCAAAAGTCAAACCAGCACACAGGGAACAAAGAAAAAAAACCCCAAAACTTCTCCCCACCCCCAGGTGCTGGGGTTCTGTTTTCTCACCCCACCCAACCATTAAGCTTGAATCTGAAAGTCATCAGCTATCTTCTGTCCTCACTCCTGAGACTCCAAGCCTAAACCCTTTGTGTTGGTATGGGGAGAAAAATTCTCAGAGGGGGTTCCTCCCAACACCACCTTCCTGTGTTTGAACCTTTAACAGGTACAAATGTGAACTTAGAGTAGTTTTTCAATTTTACCAAGGGTAGTCATTATCATCAGTTTTTGCCTGCCTCCTTACCCCTTATCCAACAATATATTTTATCACAGTCCTGCCAATGTATTTATCATCTCATTAGATGTACCACTTCAAAATTGGACAGCAACTATGAACTAATCTATGATTATAATAAGAGCTCCTGGCATTTGATTAGTTCCTGTAGACCCTGATCTAAAACTCACCTGAGTAACATAAGCTTTAAAGAACCTTAACTGCATCCTCTGGAGTGTGCAGTGTTGGTACCAATTGCGGTGGTACAATGCCAACCACTTTACCATAACAAGACTTTAATGCCTGCCAGTTCCCAGAATAAATCCTCACAGTAATTTATCAGTTTCTATTCTACCTATCCTTGTTGGTCCACTTTTACTCAAGTTTTCTCTGGAGGGAGAAAAGAATTTGTTATTGTTTAATAGAAACTATGGCCCAAGAAAAAAATTTCCACAATTATTTCAAATTGTCTTGAATTTTTTGAAGTTCAAGCTTATAATCAACTGAGATGCTGGGAAACACACCAGGTAGCCATAGTCTTCCTTGGACTCCTTGACATTAATTTTCTGTACCAGTTTCACTGCACAGCCACCCTCAACTTTGCCCCCCATACTGTACCTTACAAAGCATCCAATTGTCATCAATTCATGCTGAATTAACATCCTTCTTTCCATCCTGAAGCTTAAGACTCATCATTCCTCTTACAATAAGACTTACACAACCAACAAGCTACTCACAGCAAACTCCTACATGAAAATTTCCCTCACAACTCTCTACCATCAACATATTCCTTTCAGAAAATCTATCATTATTGCTAAGATTCCTATTCAAAAAACATCAGGAAACAAAGACCCACCGTCCCAAGAACAGCTGAAACACCCCAATGATCAGTGCAGAGCTAAAACCAGTATATTGGCATATACTAATGCAGAGCTGGGTTTGAATGTTGCTTTATAGTTTCATGTGAGATTTTCTGAAAAATTGACACATGCACTTGGAGAAGGGCAGATAGAGAGGCTTTTTTATAAGATCCAGAAGGAAATTGCTCTTCGGTGCTCTGAAGCTGAGGGTAATTAGGATGATCTGTATATGCCCTAGGAAATATCTTCTGCTCCAAATAGACCTTTTGCATTCCATTACCACCTTGCTGACCCCTATCCCAAGCACAGGTTTGGCCCTGAAAAGGTATGAGCATATTTGATTCAGAAATTTATAGCCACAATCACAAAAGTAAGCAGAAACCTTAAATTAGAGCAAATCCTTTAATTCACACTGTTAAGGTGGTCTGGCTCTGGTGCTCACACACAGACAATTGAACACAACACAGCTCTCACTACTCAGATGACGATCACAGAACTAGATAATTAAAAAACCAACCAAACAAAAAACTACCACAAAAACAAACAAACCCCCTAAAACCCACACCACAAACCCAAGATGTTTCACAACCATAGCCAACCTGTTGCTTTTTATGAGACTAGAACTGGCATTCATTTCTGAGTAACTTTCAGGAATGACATTAGCAAGCTTGGTAAAACATTTACAATTCCTCTAGCAGAGGATTCTCATTCCTACAGCCCTTTACCCTGAATTAAAGCAGATGGCCCAAACACACTATCAAAGGCAAACAAATGGAAACTAACCAGTATATTCCATCCTAAGGCAAGTCAATACCTTTCATGATACTGCAGCATGTAAAGCCCAGCCATACCACACCATTACATTTTACCAAACTCCTCTAATTACTCCTTTTGTTTCCTGACCACTGGGAGGGCCAATAAAGGGGCACAGATGGTGGCAATTGTTGTTACAGTTCTCCTAGCAGCTCCAGCCCTGCCTTAACTTTGGGCACTGCTTTAATTAGCCATGATACTTTGGGGATAATTGCAGCTAGAAGTTGGTTTGTTCTTTTTAAAAATTATTGACAGGTATTTTGTCAGTGTGAAAAGGGTTGTGAAGATTACAGTTAACATGTGAAAAAGAGCAGACAAGTAACCTAAAGAAATCCTGTGTTTCAGGAAGATTCAAAATTTTAATATCTGTATTTGTGGGAATTTGTATGACCCAGGAGTTGATGTAAAGGGTTTGCAGGGTACTGATGAGACAGCTTGACCCTTGCTGTGCATCATGGTGTGATGCTACACAGGGAAATACCCTCAGTGAGGTTACCAAGTGTCTTGGGTTGAGCTGGCAAAATGCCAACTGCCCAACACAGAGTCAGTCTCCTTCCCCCTCTCACTGAGAAAAGGG
>JAWWLZ010000557.1:0-14208 GCA_035041345.1 Poliocrania exsul | reverse complement strand
GCCCCCTTGTCCTATTGCTGAGTGCCTGGGAGAAGAGACCAACCCCCACCTGGCCACAACTTCCCTTCAGGGAGTTATAGATTACCTGAAGGATGGTGGGAGCTGATGAGCATCTTCCCATTGATTCTGGTGTAAATTCTTCCTGAGCACGGGCTCCAAAATCCACTGGAGCAGCAAGAGCCATCCATCCCCCAGGGATGAGCCACCAAAGGGATTCTGTCACCCTCTGGCTGCCTTCAAGGTGAGTTTGAGAGGGAAGTAGAGTCAGGAATTATTCCACCTCATATCAACATCCCACAAAACATCATGAGCAAGTCTATGATGAGAAGCTCTTGGCTCTGAGTTCAAGAAGCTTCAGGTTCAGAGGAAAAGGCTCCACTTGAAGCTCCCTTTTCTGCTGGAATTGTGTATTCCCCAAACACAGGAAACATCATAAAAAGCAGAGTATCCTTTACAGCTGCAAAACCTCTCCCATCCACTTGGGCTCCCTGCCCACAGGCAAAGATAAACATCTAATCCTTAGCCAGAGCACTCATTCCTGCTGCAGAAAATAAATGCTACAAGGAAAAATAAATCAGTGGAAATTAGCAAAGCTCAGGATAAAAAATCCAGAGTGATACTCAAGACAACATTTTTTGCATGATTTAATGTCATATAATTACAGATATCAGTTCCCACTTTTTAATTGATTCTTTCCCTCTATTTATTAAAGTTTTTTAAGGCTGAACCTGCTCTTCTTGTATCAGTGGCAGAAGGCATTTAATTTAGCAAGGACAGAATCTGTCCATGCTGCAAACTCCATGGACAGAGATGGTTTTTCCTCCTGTATTCCAAGTGTTGCAACAGAGAACTTTCCAGTGGGAGTTCTTAAGTACTACTGAGATCCATTCAAATGTCTATATTTCTTTTTTTTCCTTTAACATGTACCCATGTTTCTTTAAAAGAAAAACAGCCTGCAAACATCCCAACCTGATCCTTTTCTTGCTTGGGGAAATATTGAACAGCTCTTTACAGCCTTTGGAATGGAATTAACAAAATAAAAGACTCAAACCTTAGGGTGCCACCTGCACTGTTGGCTGACTGCAGGATCCACTGTAATTCCCATGGCAGTTCTGCTTGGAATAAGGTCTGACTGTGAATTTTAGGATTTATCTCTATTTACATTTTGGGCTTTAACTCTATGTACATTCCTACAGGATGATATAAAATCTTTTCAGCAATCAGACCTTGTTTTCCCACCTCCACCCTGATTTCACTTGAGCTGCTTTTGATTTTTCATTTCTGAGGTTATGAGAGATCTGGGATTTAGAAGCAGCACCTCCTCGAAGCTTTGAAGTTGCTGCCAAATTAACTCTCCCACAGAGCAGACACTGAAACTTCCTTTCTGTCTCAACCATTGTATTGAATTGAACGCTGAAGATGATGACATTTCCCAGGTTAACTGACTTTTCCAATACCAGTTTTCAACCCTCATAATAAACAACAACATCATGGGTCTATTCCTGTGATTTCACTGCAGAGTTTTCAGTCAAGTTTACTCCACATGGAGTTGGGCAGGGAGAAAGATTTGCTTAAAAGAAGAAAGGGAGGTTTTGGATGGGAACTGCAGGAGGGGATTTGTCATCTCATCAACCTGCAGAGCTCTGGGTGCAACTGGTGCTCTGCTGAGCTGGTGGTGCAAATCACCATTCACTGAGTCAGAGCTTCAGCCCATCACCTGGAGGCTGTTCCTGCTCTGAGCCTCCACTGCTCTCCTGTTCCAGGGGTAGAAATCACCCCAACAAACCCCCCAGAGGGGACTGGCAGCATCCTGAGCCCCCAGGACACCCCCCCTGAGGAAAACAGGGGTTTGAACATTGAAAAGATGAGTGAAAAGGTTTCTCTGGTGCTTTGGCCAGCAAAGTCCAGCGTGCGAGGGCCCTGCTGTGGGTTGTGCCCCAGCTGGAGTGACAGCACAACACACAAGTCACTTTGTGCCTCCTTCAGCCTGTCAGGGACCAGTTATTGATGAGGAAGGGCCATTCTTAAGGGCTCTGCCCCAGCCCCTTCCTCTGGCTCAGGCCCCATTGTGGGTCCAGCCCAGGGGACAGTTCACGAACTCTGGGAAGAGAAAAAGGAGAGGGGAAAGCCTGTTTGGTGCAGGGAGAAGCCATTCCCAGAGACTCTGCTGGGAGAAGGAAAATGAACACCATGCACAAGGCACAGACATGACCTCCAAGAGCAGAGCACAAGTTCAGCAATGCAACACCCTCTGTAAACACTTCTGTGATCCCAACACAAGGCTTGATCCTGCAAAAGTGCTACTGGTCCTCAATTTACATCCCAAACCCCACTCCAGGATTCCACACCAGTCATTATTCCCATTAATAACTCAGGCAGTGGATCAGAGCCTGTGTGGAGATGATTTCAAGATGGGGAAGAGGGACAGAGCTGCAAACCCTTCAGAGAGCAGGGCTTGGATAGAGGGAGAGCAATAAACTGAAAGCAGCAAGATAATAAAGATGAGTGTTACATTCCAAGCTTGTGAGGGAATAACCAAGCACACAAATGTGAGCTGGGAAAGAAGTGCCAAGAAAGCAGTTTTGCAGGAAAAGATGTGGGACAATATGGAGCCAAAACTGAAGAGGCATGAAGAGAATGGGCTGCATGAAAGGGCTGTCAGATTGAAGATACACAAGGAAACCTCCTCACCCTCCTCAGCCCTAACAAGGGTCTCAGCTGGGTCAGTTTTGGACACCTCAAGAGTCCAGAAGGAGAATGGCAAAATAAATTCAGACCTAGAAAACATGACCCTCATGAAGAGACGCAAAGTAGTGGCTGAGTGTAGGGAGGAGGCTGAGGGGAGGTTTAGCAATCTTGAAACATGTTAAAAACTGCCACAACAAGGGAACTAATAAACCATGCTCTGTGTTCAGAGAGTATTTGACAAGGGGTAATGAGTTTAAACTGCACCAAGGGAGATTTAGAGGCATTAGGGACAACTTTGTGGCAGGAAAGATGGTGCAGCACCAGCCTGGAGTGCCTGAGGGGCTGTGGGATCCCCATCACTGGACTTTTAAAAATCTAAGACAATTTAAATGTCTGGCTGAAGTCCCTGTTCCCACTTTTGAAGGAGAAATTGCCTGATAAACCTCTATCTTATTCCTACACCTGTGGCTCCCAAGTGCCCTTGAAACACAAATATTACCTTGTGCACGAGCTCAAAGCAACCCAAACTCTCCCTGCTGCAAGAGCAGATGACATCAAGGCACTGAGTTTGCCAGTGAAACTTTCAGCAGTGATTTGCTTAATGTTTCTCTCCCAGCCAGGTAATAAAAGCAGAGCAGCCCCTTTGGCAGCTCAGGCCAGGCACCCTCACCCAGGTGTTGTCCCCTTCAGTTTTCCCCTTCCTCCCCAACCTTGTTGACTCAAACAATAATAAATCAAAGGGAATGGCTGCAGCTCCTACAAGAGAGGCGAAATCACGAGCCTCTAACCTTCACCTTCAAGATTTCCCTACAAGGCTTTCGACATCTGGAGCCCATTGAGCTGGAAGTGATGACAA
This sequence comes from Poliocrania exsul, assembly GCA_035041345.1. Classification (NCBI taxonomy): domain Eukaryota; kingdom Metazoa; phylum Chordata; class Aves; order Passeriformes; family Thamnophilidae; genus Poliocrania; species Poliocrania exsul. Next base: position 10,664 of record JAWWLZ010000557.1, on the reverse strand, counting down.
TCCCCAATAACGTTAATGGGGGATCCTGCCCGCTCTCTCCTCTGCCACCATAATTCAGTCTGTCTGTCCATCTGTCAGCCTTCCTGACAGCCAGAGCTCACACACACAGCGACAAACTACAGCTACAGATTTCTTAATGAGCACATAATGAACTCAACCTGCTCCAGGGGTTTTTTTTTCAGCTTGGCTGATGGTTTCCACCGGGCAGACTCGTCTTTGCTTTACCAGCTCCCGGTGCCAGGAATGCTCAGGCTGCGGATGAGTTCATGGAATCACAGAATCATGGAATGGTTTGGGTTGGAAGGGACCTAAAGGATCACCCAGTCTCACACCCTGCCATGGCCAGGGACATTTTCCACTAGACCAGGTTGTTCAAAGCTTCATCCAACCTGGCCTTGGACACTTCCAGGGTTGGGGCAGCCACAACTTCCCTGGGCAACCTGTGCCAGGGCCTGCCCACCCTCACAGGGAAGGATTGATGGGGGCAAAAAGCCATTAATGGGAATCTTGGGAACATGGGCAGGTCCCAGGGGCCATGTAAACCATCAGGAGAACTTTCCCTGCTTTTGGATCAGCCCCATGAGAAGGGAGGCTCCATCTCCCTTTGAAAACACTGGGTTGAGCTGCCACTTGCTTTGGGATCTCAGTGGATCTATCCAAGGCTTCTCTCATTCTGTTGAATAATGTCCTTTTCTTCTGATTGCAGAGAGGTGTGGAGCACCCTACAGCAATCCCTGTACCCACCTGAGCAGGGCCCAAAGGCTGTCCCTCAGCCCTGGGCCTGGCTGGCAGCTGTAACAGAGCAAGGTTTTCTGCTTCTGAGTTTAACTTGTGGCACCTGAGCTATGGAGTTCAACGGGAGTTTCTTTCCTGCCCAGTTAAAATGACAAATTGGTACATGAGTGTTTAATGAAAGATGCTGGAAATGTCTGTGAAGATCAGAAAAATCACCTCTTGGAATTGACAGGCAGCCCATCTGCATTCCTGCCTTCCTATTAATTCCCTAACAACAAACGACAGGAGAGCCTAGAGGGTTAAAAGCTTAATTCAATCTCCTCCATCCCTTCCCGGGGCCTGTCTGCATATGGAATGAGAAAGGCATTTATAAAAGTGTTGTTTGCAGGCTGGGTTTTGCACGGGGCTCCCTGCCCCAGGTATCAATCACGCCCCTCTCTGCCGCGGTGTCGCCGCACATCTCACGGCCCCGCGGAGACGGATGGAGCGCCCGCCGGTGGCACCTGCCACCCAGATTGATGACATCACAGCCCCTCTCGCCATGTCACTGCTGCCACCCCTCCCAAGGCTGCCTTGGACCTCAGTCAAGGCTTAACAGCATTCCTGCCAAGCTTGGGGACCGAGCTGGGGTCGGTTCTTTGACTTAAATTCACTCCGAGCTTCGTGTTGTGAATTGTGACCGAACCAACACTCATTTTGGGGGAGTTCTGAGCCAGGTTAGGATTTAATTTCTGATCATTGTTCCAGGGGTTTTTTCCATCAGGGAATGGCAGCCACTCAGCCACGTGTTCTATAATCTCTGTATGGATCAGGCTTTGATGGGAGCTTAATTAAAACAACAGTCAAGATCATTCTGTTCCACACTGAGCTCCGAGGAAGCCTCAGACACAGATTCGCTTCCTGCTCCACTGAAGGATGACAGCCTCTCACTTCTCTCTGCTGTCTGTTTGTCTCTTCTACAGGAATTGTAAATTCACAGCGAGCTGAAATGCCCCCAAATGCCTTGTTTTAATCTGTGTTCAGCTCTCCCTTCCCTCCCTGTGTTACACAGACACACCCCATCCCTACCTGTGGGAATGCTTAGACCAGGTGCTATTTACAGTTTAAAATTCACAGCATGGCTCAAACTCTAATTTTAATATGAAAAATAACTTTTCCACTTTCTTCTCCCCTTCTTTATGAATTTACTTCCCTGCAGCTTGGCCCAGTGACCACTTAAGTCACTGCAATCCTTCTGCAGACTCCTCTGGCCACTGGGACATGGTGAGAAAATACCCACGAGCCAAATTTTCCTGAATTGTTCCCCTAAGGACATGATCATCCTGCAGAAGGAGGTTTGTCTGCACGTGAAACTTATTCTGCAATAAAATCAGGTGCAAATTCCAGGCAGAATGGGATAACTCATGTGTAGACAAGCCCTTCCAGAGTGGCATTAATTTCTGTGAAGGAGTGTCCAGGCATTGATCCTTCAGGCTCTTCTTGGAGAGAGGAGAGAAGATTCATATTAAACCATCTTGCCTTCTAGGGCTGGCCTTTGAAAAAGCACTCTCTGGCAGCACCAGGGAGAAATACTGAGACCATGGAAAAACCTTTTATCCCTTGCTGAATTAGTCAAACTGTCCCTCATGAGGAGGGAGCTTCAGCAGAACCCCGAGGACTTGGTTCCTTGGGGAAAGATGGATGGAAGGACTTGGCATGGTTGGAATATTCAGCCGGTTGCAACGTGGTTGAGGTGCTGCTCAGAGCTCTGTGCCCTGACTCAGTTTACTGGCTGAGGGTTTATTACTGCTGCACTACAAGAAACAGGGTTGGAATCATTGAATCAGAGGATTCTTTAGGTTGGAAAAACCCTCTGAGATCATCAAACCCAACCCAGCACTTAATCATGTCCCCAAGTGTCACATCTACACGTCTTTTAAATCCCTCCAGTGGTGGTGACTCCACCACTTCCCTGGGCAGCTGTGCCAGGGCTTGCCAACCCTTGCCCTGAAGAGATTTTTTCCAATCCAATTTAAACTCTCCTGGTGCAACTTGAGGCTGTTTCCTGGCATTTCCATGTGGCTACTCCTCCAAATGGAGGGTCCCCATATGCTCCTGCCCTTCTGCAGCCATCAATTATATCTTGTGTGTGTGTTCAGGCAGGTTTCATGCAGGAATGGGAAAAGAAACCAAAAACCCAGAGGATCAAGCTCTTGTCTCCACCAAAGGTTGTGGGATGGCCAGTTTTGAGCTCTAAAACCACACTCATCTTTTCAGCACTGAAAGTCCTGCTCGTGGCTTGCAGGGTGAGCCAGGAAGGGGTTTAAGGAGCACCACTGGAACATCTTTCATCCCAACCCTTCCTCCTTAGCCCTGTGTAATGGACAGGTTCACTTGTATTGTCAGATCCTGCAAGAAGGGAAAACCTTCAGCTGAAGTCAGAGTGATGTGTAAGAGCTTTTTACCAAGTCTCAGATTCCAAGTATTGATGGAAAGATTCTCTCTGTAGGTATAAACAAACCTCTGACTCCTGTTGGAAGGGAGGATCAGGGAGGATCTCCAAGAGAAGGTGTCTCTTAACATGAGACTTAAAATCACAGAATCATGGAATGGTTTGGGTGGGAAGGGACATTAAGATCATCCAATCCCACCCCCTGCCATGGGTAGGGACACCTTCCACCAGCCCAGGGTGCTCCAAGCTCTGTCCAACCTGGCCTTGGACACTCCCAGAGATGGGGCACCCTGTGCCAGAGCCTGCCCACCCACCCAGGGAGGAATTTCTTCCACACACATAACCCAATTTCCCCTCTCTCAGTGAATCCATTACTCCTTGTCCTGTCTCTACAGTTCCTAATGAAGAAAGAGCCCTTGTCCAGCTTCCTTGTAGCCCCCTTCAGAAGGACCAGGTGTCACTGTGGTCTCCACCATCACTTCTCCTTCTCACACAGACTGACGTGGTGCAGCTTCTGCAGCCAAGATTCCCCTGGGGGAGCATCTTCCTACTCAGCAAACTTCAACTCCCCAGCCCAAATCAAAGGGTACAGGTGCTCACCTGCCAGAGCTTTGAGTCCCTCCCCAAAAGCTCAGAGTCACCACAGCAAGTGTTCCCAGGATTCTGCCCCTGCAGCTCAGTCAGGCAAGACTGAGGGAATTCTGGGCTGGGATTTCTGCAGCTCTTTGAGGTGAGACTCAGCTGTGCATTTCAAGCAAGGCTGGCAGGGAGCTCTTAGCCTGAGGCTGCCTCCCCACATTCACAAGCCCTTCTCCTAAAGTGCAAACTCAGACAGTTTCCAAGCTGTGATTGGCATCTGGGAATATAGAAATCAGCTTCATAAAGGCCCGTGCTGGCTAACACTTCCCACTGGTGAGGAAGATGGATGATATCCTGCAGTGTTAACATGTGGAAAGTGCTAATATTTCATCTGATTGTTCAGGCTGGAGGAAGGTGAGACACAGGCCCAGAGCTTCCCACTCATGGACATCTTGAATAAAGCTTTTCTTAAATTATTTCCATTGGAACTAATTCTCCTGCCCCTTTTGTCAGTGGCCCATCCATCTCTCCTTGCAGCTCTGCACACTCTCCAAAGCGTCTGGGACACAGAATACAAAATATTCCAAGGAAAACCAGTGTTGGTAGGGCTGGGATCAGGCTGAGAACAGCTTAGGAAGTCTCTGGTGAAATACTAAGTTAGAGCTGTTTGTGTAGGTCGGATCCTGGCAGTGGATGAGGGTTGACAAAACAGATTTTTCTCCAGATACCAATAGAATTACAGCAGACATTAATTTAATCAAAGTGGATTGTACCTGACCACCAGCTGGGTTACTTAGTGTGGAGTGATCCTGATTTCCATGAGCAAAAAAGACCTACACTGGTGAATGTTCTATGTGTGTGTCCTTCTTTCCTAAATAAACAAAGAAGGAGAATAATTCTTGTCCTCCAGAGTTGTGGCTTCCCCCATCTAAATCAAGTTTTGGGTGTGCACTGACAATTACAGATCTCAGAATATTGACCCCAGTTAATGTAAGACATGAGACAACTGGGTATCAGCAGAGACACAGACACCCAGGGGATGAGGACCAGCTCCTGAGGAAACAGGAGAAACAAGCTTCAAGAGGGAGGCTGAGGACAGAGGTAACCTTGGCTCTGTAGGGCCAAAATTTTGGTTTGGAAGCAGATGTGTAATTATAGAAAGAGAGAGGAAAGGACCTGGAAGGAGAGATGGGCTGTCTGAAAATAAGGATGATGTGAAAGCACAGAAAGGGCAGGTTTATGTAAATTCTGGGTGAGGAGAAAGGCCAAATAACTCAGATTGATTTTTGAGGGAATGATGAGACAGAAAACAAAGTCCCAGAGACAACTGAGTGGTACCAGCAGGGCTGGAATGAACCTCAGAACCTGGGAATAGTTTGGATCACACAGGTGGGACACACAGCCCTTCCTCTGCAGAGCTGGGGGAAGGCAGGCTTGGCTCTCAACACCTCTGGTCTTTCAGCCCTGCTGGGATGTGTCTCTGACCCTGAACATCTCTGCCTTCCCATCACCAGCCCTTCCAATCCATGTCACTGCTGATTTCCAGCCACACTGGGGGTTCCCCTGGCTCCTCAGAGGCTGCCAAACACACCCAGTGGTGCTGAACTGGGCAGCAAGGTCTGCTTTGGGTTTATCATGTGGACAAACATCTGCTGGAGATGGGTGACTGCAATGACTGTCCTTAGGGCTTGGTGACCAGCATGACTGTCCTTAGGGCTTGGTGACTGCAATGACTGTCCTCTGGGACCAGCACCATTTGAGAACAGCCTCCTCTGGTCTCCCTGAATCCTACTTGATGCTTTGTGAGATTTATTCCCTGACCTTTGCAGGTTCCAACCCAGGCAGGTGGGAGAGGGAGGGGAGAGAAGAGGGGAAATCAGCTCTGAAGTGGTTAATTTTACCGGCTCCCAAATTGATAAGCAGTGGGACGTCAGCCTGAAATGAACTTGCCTTGTTCAGTGGGGCTCTGAGACAGCGGAACTCAATCAGCAACGGGCCACACGGTTCAAAGCTGCAATTCATCCCCCTGTGCCGCTGAAAAATGGGAGGTGACAGTTCATTTTGCCAGTGACAGTCTGTCGGTCTCGCTCGCTGCTCCTGCCGCCGATTGCGGCGCGGAGGTGAAGTGTGAGCTCTGACACACCCTCGCTTTGTATTCCACTCACTGAACAGGACAAGCCGAGGATCAAAGGTGGAAAAAACCTCCCCTGGTCCAACCCCACCCACTTCCATTTCTCCCTCTTTATTTCCTAAAGGCTTTTGCAGGCAACGTATCAATAGCCTGGAAAACCCCACTCCTCCCACTGGTGTCACCTCCTCCTTTTGGGTTAACATTTGTTGGAATTTGTGCCCAAATTCCTCCTGCCAGGAACACCCAGGTGTGCACAGAGCAATCCACACAACAGATTGGCAGCTCAGCCCGCTGCTCTGAAATGCAAAACCTGCTCCACACACCAGACAGGATGATATTGCTGGTGACAGGGTTTGCTGGGATGCAGCAGATCCTGGCAGAGCTTCCAGGCTCTGTCCATCCACAGAGCAGAGCAGATGAAGCAAAAGATAATAGAGATGACAGGGAGAGAGATTTCTGCTCCTGAGCTTTGTCTTTAGCAATCGATTGGTTCCTCTCAAAGAGCACTTGTGTGAATGTGCTCAGCAAATTCCCTCCTGAGCACAGTGATGGCACTTTGAAGAGACTGGCACAGCCACAGTGAAGGGGAAGGACCAGAGAATTGCTTAGGACACTTATTCACGTCCTGAAAATCTCGAATGATTTCAAAGGATTCCCTCAGCCAAGGATTCAAAGGGATAGTTTCAAGGAATCCACATTAGCTGCCCAGTCAAGTATGGGTTGTGTGAGATAACCTGGAATTAAAGGCTATAAAGCTCCAGCAGAATGACAATTCTGGATAAACTCTGAATGGACAAATCTTTTAACTCTTCTTTTCCAGGACCTGCCAATTTTCCTACTGCTCTGCTGCTCTGAGGAGCTCATAACTCAGGGACTGACTCTGACTCTTGTGGCTCCTATTAGGGAGAGGCTTTTAACTTGTCTCCACTGCAAATGCACAAATCCACAGGAGAGGAAGCAGTGATTGCTATTTGACTTCCCAAGTCATCTGTGCAAACTGTTGACTCAGAAAATGGAGCTCTCCAATACAAGCTGGGCTTAAAATATTCTTGGTTTAACTAAATAAGAGACAAGAAGCCGGTAATTAAAGCTCATTAAACACTGTGCATCATGGAAACAGTTTGGCACATGCAGCTGCTTTTATCTTTGAAAATGGGAACTGTTCAGATCTTAAGCATCTTAGAAGCAGATAAATCGAGGCTTGGAATGCAAGACAGACGTATAGACAGGACAAGAAGGATGAGAAAAAGCATAAAGCTGAGAACTATTGGAAATATCCAACACATGGCACAGTGAGTAAATATCCAGTGCTGGAAATTCTGTGTCTCACAGAATAAAACCTCAGACCAGACCCAGCACTGTAAATCCTCAGTATATTCAGCACAAGCCCATGGGTCCATTCCCACAGAGCTGCTCTGCATTGTTTCCTCAGGAATGTCCCTGCCCTTCAGAAGGGTTGTCTGGTGCTCTGAGAGCATCGAGCTCTGTATTGCACTTGGCATGTTGGCACTGGGAGACAAGCACTTTACAATGCAATACCTGTGTATCCACAGGGAGCAGGAATGAGAGACCTGATGGCTGCAGAGTGGAGGGGACTAAGCTATGCCTCTACCTCCCACCTGCACAGGCAGCAGGAAGGAGCAAAGGCAGCAGGTAGATAAGAGCAGGTTTTTGTTAAGCCCAGAGCAGGAAGGGTTGGGCTGGGCTGGATCCCAGGGGGAATTGCTCTGTCTGTGCTTCAAGCTGAAGGGTAGATGGCAGGGCTGGCAATTGGCAGTGCCATCCTGGAGATAACAGGTTGTCTGTCAACGTGAGGAGCTTCTGGACATGTTGGACCACAGAGCTCCCACTAACGGAGAAATTAAACCTGTCTCCACACACCAGTCCCAGTGCTCTGATTACATTTCCAGAGGTTGTGACCTGCATCCTGTCACCATGGAAACCTCTCCTGCTGCCGATGTACAGGCAGGTTGTTTCTGTGGGTGGCTGATATTTAAAGGTAGAGGCAATGGTGCTGGAATAGCCAAAGCCAGGGCACCAAGTTTAGGAGCAGCCAAGTGGCAAAATTCATTTCCCTCCCTTTGACTCCTTGTAATCTCCACTGGCAATTGCTGGAAACACTGAGAAGGTGGTAGGGAAAGAAGAGGAGCAAAGAGGAGGAGGAAAGAGGAAAGAAAAGAGGAAGAAATAAAATTCACACACCTTTATCAATGCAGAGGGAATGGAATTTGTGTATTCAACTCATTATGAAACAGCACTTTAATGGATCCAGCAAAATAGCTGTTTCCTCCTATTCCACCCTCCCAAACTAGGCTTTGATCCATCCCTGTCTCTCCCATTCCAGACATACTCTTTACTCTCAGTCTGCCTTGATGCAAAATGATATTTTAATTTTCTTCTACATCTCTTTCTTCCATATATTTGGAACTGAAGGTGCCCTTGGTCACATTCCCTGAAATCAGGGACGTTGCTCTGGAGACAAACGAGCTCCTGAGTGCCCGAGTGAGAAACCAACCCTGCTCCTCAGCAATTCCACCTTGTGGTGCCCACGGAGGGAGGTGGGCACTGCCCACAGAGCTGCTGTAAAAGTGGCACAGCTGGAAATTCCAGCGCAGGGAGAGCCCCGGAGGGCTCTGGAGCCAGGGCTGATGCTCACAGTGCTGACAGTGGAGCTGCCTGAGTACCGTGTCAGCTCTTCACACTGGCGACAGACATCACCTGACAGGCAACTGCTTAGCTCCCAATTTTCGCCGCTATAAAACTATTCTGTTAAGCAATGGGAGGCAGCGCAGTGAAGGTAAATAAAAGTGACACAGGACCCGGGAGCTGCTCCCTCCCCGCTCCTCCCGCAGACGCCACTCTCGCATCGTTTGGTGGAAGACAGAGGAGAGCTGGGAGTTGGGGACTGGCTGATGGAAGGAGATGAACTGCAGGAGAAAGGCGTTTGTGGGGATAAGGGCAGGTGGCTGAGAACCACAGCAGTGCCCCACAGAATGGGAATTTTGTGGCTAAAGCGTTTGTTGGGATCTGAGATGAGTTTGGTTCAGTCCCAGATTATTCCATGGTTCCCTGTGATCTCAAGTTAACCAAACTCCCCCTCTCTGGACTTTAATTTCTGCCAGTTCAGTTTGCAGGAGGTATCCAGGCTCCCTCCACAGACAGCAGGGAGCAAGAACTGGAGAGGTGCCTTTTAACACACGTGGTACAAAGAAAAGAACCTTCATCGTTATGGTAGAACCAACAGGAAGGAGAGTCCTGGATTTACCCCACCAGAAGAGTGGGACAAAATATGAACTGCAGCAAGGCCAAACAAGGGGGATGGACTCAGAAGTGAGAAACTGAGAGATAAAGGGTCCTTTGTGATGTGAGGAGTCAGGGATGCTTGCAGGGAGCTGACAGGCTGGGCACCAGTACATCCAGCTGAATTTTCCAGCCCTGCACCCCTCAAGGTCCTAACTCTTTGTTTGCCTGTCTTGTCCCCTGCCTTCAGCACGGACTGTAAGCTCTCTGGGGCATCTCTTAGCCCCAGCTTGCCTATCCCAGCAGAAATCTGCACGATGAAAGGACTCAACAAAGCTATCATGGCACAAAGAATGAGTTTGCATACCAGCTCAGGAGCCCCTGGAGTCCGGCTCAGTGTAAGGGATCCATTGTTCAGGCACCACAAGAGCGATTACTGTGAGTGCTGCAGACAGAGGATGCAGAGACTTCACTAAGAGACCAGTTGGTTCAGGAGGAGGTGAGAAAGAAAAGGCATCAGCTGGAATCCCGGATCAGCTCGCTCTGGGTTGGGTTTCTGACCTCTGTAGTGCTTTGATTTGGAATTGTAAACCCTTGTAATCCTGGTGGATTACACCTCCAGAGCCTTTAATGTGTGCATCCCTCAAAGCCATGCAAATGCAGGGAGAGGGGGAATGGGGCAGCCAGGAAAGGCCCTCCTGCCCTGCCCTCTCTTTCACCTTCAACAATCTCCGCTGGCTCTCAGGCAGAGGAGCAGAGGGTGGAGGTTAAAAGTAGGGGATTGCAGAAGTTTAGAGAAGCAGATAATTACAGCAGAGGAGATAAAAGTAAGGGAGAAAAGCTATTTTCAGACTTAGGGGGATAATGGGCACTTAGCTGGCTCAAGTTCTGGGGTGAGGAGATCCACTCCAAAAGGCACACGCCAGTTTATGCTAATCAGGGGCCCCAAAGAGAGGCCACACTGTTCACACAGGGTACCACTATCCCTTTTCTGGCAGAAACAGAGGCAGCAGAGAGGGACTGGTACTGCCTGGAAGCCAGAAAGGAATGGAAGGGAGGAAGCCCTGCACGAGGAGTGATGCATGAAGCTGTATTTAGAACCAAGTTTGATTCCAAGCTCTTCTACGGCCTTTGACCAAATCACCAGAGCAGGTTGGATCCAGACAATGAGTTGTAATGTTCACTGGAGGTTTCTCTGGTCTGGTTGCTGCACTCTGCCATGGAGAACTTGGACAGTTACTGGGACCTGCTGAGTAATCTCATCCAAGAACATTCAGCAGGAATTCCAGGTGCCTCTTCATGGCTGGAACCACAGCTCAGTGTGTGTTTATCCAGGTGTTAATGGAAAGACCTGTGGCTTCAAACTGACAGAGAGCAGGTTTAGATGAGATATTAGGAAGAAATCCATTACTGGGAGGGTGGGCAGGCCCTGGCACAGGTTGGGCAGAGAAGCTGTGGCTGCCCCAGCCCCGGGAGTGTCCAAGGCCAGGTTGGACAGGGCTTGGAGCAACCTGGGCTGGTGGGAGGTGTCCCTGCCCATGGCAGGGG
>JAWWLZ010000556.1:0-14271 GCA_035041345.1 Poliocrania exsul | reverse complement strand
CAGTCCCTTTACCAGATCATGGCACTCAGTGCCACGGCCAATCTGTGTTTAAAAATCTCCAGGGATGGGGAATCCACTCCCTCTCTGGGCAGCCCATTCCAATGCCTGATTACTTTCTCTGGAAAGTTCTTCTGATATCCAACTTAAATTTCCCCTGGCAGAGTTTAAGCCAGCATTTCCCACACTTGAGACACTCATAGGGCCATTCCCCATTGTGCATTATCTGATCTCAGATTGGGTGAGACTTCCGGCTGAAGCTCTTCCCAGATTCCAAGCACTCACAGGGCTTCTCCCTGCTGTGAAGCTGCTGCAGCACCACCAGGTCAGAGCTCCGGCTGAATCTCCAGCTGCTTTCTTGGCACAGACTGGCTTTGTCCTCCTTGGAGCACACAGGGCTGTGTTTGGAGCCCCTCTTCCTGGGGAATCGCCATGGCTTTTCCTATAAAGTGACTCCTGTGCCGTGGAGCCATTCAAAATGACCTCTGCCACAAAGTTCTGCCAGGTGGCTTTGTTCTCCATTCTCTCTGTGCTCAGCTCGGTGACGGGCAGGAAGGAAGGAGGACAGGGAGGGGGTTTGCCTCTGTGCCAGGGGGAAGGGCCAGGATATCCCTGCAGATCTCTCCCCAGCAGGATGGTGTCAGTAGTGGGGTTGTTCTGCAGCTGGGGGCGATGCTCGGCTGGAAGATGCAGGATGAGAGGGACAAAGGGTCACTGACTTCCTCCTCACCTACCTGTGTGTCCCAGGGCATCCCAATCTTCCTCACAGCCTCCTCCTCCATCTGGTCAAGGTTTGGGAATGAGAAGTCCTGTTTTGGGGAGAAAAACAAACTATTAGTGAATTGGGTTGGGGGTTCCTCCTCCCAAGTCCATCCCTGGAAGTACCCAGTGTCTTGGTTTTAGGCAATTTGTAGGGGTGGAGATCTTGGACAGAAGTCTCTTCCCTTGGATTCAATACTCCTGGTTTCTGCACTACAGAGAGAGAGACCAAAACCACCTTGATGTAAGGGAAAAATAGTCCTTTATGGAGAAGAAATGCTGATAACAATACTCATAAATCTGGGTTAAACTAACCAATGAGGAGAAAGTTCTGAGGCCTCACCCACTGGCCCCAACTCAGATGGGATCTGGCCTCCCCCAGTTGGCCACAGGACAGAGACATGATGCCCCCATTTCCACATGGTTCATCTCCCTCTTGCTCTGAAAACCCACCAGGAACCCAGATAGTCAGTGCTGGAGTGAGGCTGCAGTGCTGGGACAGGCAGTCGGGCAGAGCTGTGGACCCCCAAGGCCACTGGAGGGACCCCCAAGACTCCTGTTTGACCCAGCAACGGGGCTTGGTTGTTGCAATTTCAATGATTGTTGGTTGGAGTGGCGGTTGTGGTCCTGTCAATGTGGTCATCTCAGCCTGGATCCCTCGAGGGGGTGGTGGAAGCCCCAGGCGGGGAGAGAACCTCCAGACTCAGAGTTCTATATGCTCAGGTTCATCTGGGAATGCCCCAGGTCCCCTCCCCTGGGGTGGGGAGTTTTACACAGGATGATGTAATACTGTGGGTCAGGGGACATTTTCAGGAGTCTCTGACATGAAGCCAAAAAGCCAATAAAGAACTGCTAAGAGTCTTTTGGATCGTTTAGCAGCAAAGGTATTTATTGCAGCGCTGGGGGCTAGCCCAGGTAGTACCAGGAAAAACTAGCCCACCTCTGCACCTATGCAAAAGGTTTTATAGAGTTTTAGAGCATCATTACATCATGGCTACATCCCCTTACATGAATTATTAATTATTGTTTACATATTAATGATTAGGCAGGATTTAGGTGGAGTTAAGGCTGCCCCCAGACCCTCATAACTCCTTCCCAGACCATCCAAACCACCCCAGGACACCCAAACTGGGATCTCGAAATGACAGCTAAAGCTGAGTGAGACACGTGGGCAGCCCTAAAAAGCAGGAAAATGGAATTTATTTATTGTTTTTTTCTAGAGGCTGAAAGGGAGAAATTGGGGATGCTGCTCTTGGAAAAGGGAATGATGTGACCGAATGAGGAGCAAGCACAGTGTAAGTTAAAAAAGGGAGTCACCCCCAAAGGGGGCTTTGCCTGGGGAGTATCCCTGGATGCTGGGAAAATCCTGGGATCCTCCCATCCCCCCAGACTGGGGGCATCTGGCACAGATCCTCTAAAACCCCAGACCATCAAGATTTGGCAAAAAACCCCCTCCAAAATATGAAGGCCAAAGACGTTCAAACCACCAAGATTCACCTCCAAAAAACCCTTCCAGAAATTTCGCTCCCTCTGGGCTCTCCACTTTGAGGTTCTGGGGGCCACCAGATGTTGGGGTCCAGGATGTTGGGGGTGCCTTGTGTTTTGGTGCCCCTCTCCGGGGTTTTGCCTTTTCCAGGTTGCTGGAAATCCCGGGAATTCCAAGGGTCCCCTCACTCTGTGATCTAACCACTTTGGGCTGCTGGGATTCCCCCCTCTCCAGGCTGCCGGGGGTCCCCCAGCTCTGCTATCGCCCCTCTCCGCTCTCTCCACCACGGGGGTCCCAGGGTTCCCCCCCACCCCTGGCTCTTCCGGGTGTCCCCATAACCGGTGCCCCCCCGCCGGTCCCGGCTGGCGATGGAGCCGGCGCTGCCCGACCCGGGAACACCGACCCCGACCTTGGTGGGACTCGCATTCTCTGACCCCCGCAGCCCCACCGGGACCCCCAAAAATCACCTCCCGGGGACCCCCAATAACCCCCTCTCAAGGGACTTTTGCGGCTCAGGTCTGGGGTCCGGCAAGATCCAAACAGCCCATTCCACCCCAGAAAAAATCGAACAGAGACCCCTCCCCACCGATAATTGTGGCACGCTCGCCCTCCCCGGTCACGTGCGTGATGCGGGGCGGGCCCGTCCTCCTCCTCTTGCTCCTCCTCTTGCTCCTCCTTTTCCTCTTCCTCCTCTTCCTCTTCCTCCTCTTCCTGTTCCTGGCCTGGAACTCCCGGGTGAGCGGAGGGACTACGATGGGGAAAGGGAGGGGAGGGGGCAAAACAAAGAGGGGACCCTCAAACTCCACAATCCCCCCAGTGCCCCACAAAGGGCCATGCGGGGCGTGCGATAGAACACGACAGCCGGATGGGTGCGGGAAAAGTCCGGGAAGGGAACGAGGAATGTGGCCGCTCCTTGGAGCCCACGCTGGGGCTGCCGCGGGCGGGGGCGGAGCTGCACACAGGGACGGCAAAGGGCCCCGAGAAAGCGCTGCGGGACCCCCGAGCCGAGCCCCGAATAGCCTGGGGGGGCTCTGGGGGGACTGGGTTGTGGTCGGGGGGCTGCACACAGGGACGGCAAAGGGCCCCGAGAAAGCGCTGCGGGACCCCCGAGCCGAGCCCCGAATAGCCGGGGGGGCTCTGGGGGGATTGAGTTGTGTTCGGGGGGATGGTTGGGGCTTGAGGGACCCCAAAGCTGAGCCGCCAATGCCCCTTGGGAGATAGTGGGAGTCCCTGGGAGGTGTTTTTGGGGGGTCCCGGTGTCGGTTCCCGGCAGAGCCGCGCGGTGGATGGGGGGATGCGGGGACGCCCTTTGGGGGGTTGGTGTGCCTGGGTCAGACCTTTCATTGACAGCCCGGAGAAAGGGGACCCCCAATATACGTGGGACCCCCAGCAGCCCGGACAGGGGAGACCCCCCCAAACCCCGAAATGTGGAGTCTAGAGGGGGAGAACTCCTGGCAGGGGTTTTTGGGCTAAATCTTGATGTTTTGGGCCGGATGTTAGAGGTGCAGGGGGGACACAATGCCGGGGAAGGAGGTTTTCAGGGGTTTGCTGGGCCAAGGAAATGGGGGTGTAGGGGCTTGGAGAAGTGGGGTGGGAGATTCAGAAGGAGCCTGTGCCCAGAAATGGGTCCAGGGGTCCCCGATGTCAGGGAAAGGGGAGTCATGGGGTAGGAAGACCCCGAATGGCCAGAAAGAGGCTTCAGGCTTCATCACCCAGTGTTCAAAAAAGTGGAAAAGCAGAAATGGGTGTCCAGGGGGTGCCAGGGTAGAGGAAAAGGGGAGCCTGTGGGCTGGGAGAGGTTGGATGGCTGGGAAAGGGGATGCAGAAGGAGGTGCCCAGAAATGGGTGTCCAAGGGGGTCCCAGCATCAAGGAAAAAGGGTGAATGCAGAGATTGGCACTAGACTGGGTCTAGAGGGTCCCTATGCTCAGGAGAGGGATATCTAGGAGTCTCCATTTTCAGGGAAAGGTGATTCATAGGGTGGGGAGACCCAGAATGGCTGGGAGGGGATTCCGGGCCTCCCTTGTGTGAAGGAAAGGGGCTCTGGGAAAAGCAGGAACGGGGGTCCAGGAGATCTCAGAGTCAAAGAGAAGGTGGGGTTTGGGGACTGGAAGAGGGGGGATGGCCAGGAAAGGGGGTACAGGGCTGTATTGGTGCAGAGGCATCCCAGTGCCTGGAAATGTGGGATCAGGAGGGTCCCAAAGTCAGGGAAAAGCAGGGCTAGGGGTGGGGAGAGGTGGTTGGGGAGCCTAGGGGGTCCCTTTGCCCAGAAAAGAAGAGTACAGGGAGTGCCAGGGGAATGGAAAAGGGAGTGTGGAGTATGGGAGAGGCAGGATGAGTGGGAAAGGAGGGGCAGGAGGATCCTGGAGTCAAAGAAAGGGGAAGTCTGGAAAACTAGGAATGACCATGCAGGGGGGGTCCAGTGACTGAGAAAAGGAAGTGCAGGAGGATCCCAATAATAATAGGGAAGAGAAGGAGGAAACAGTGGGATGAGGCTCCAAAGTGCCAATTTCCAGCAGCAGGAAGGCAGCGAGAGGGCAGGGAAGTGTACCCAGGGAAAGGGATCCCAAAGTGGATCTGCTGGTCAGGGCCAGAGCAGGAACTGGGACAAGGATTTTGGGAATGCAGAGCAGCAGGAGGGGGGTTGCCCTCCCACTCCTGCCCATCCTGTGCTTCCCAGAGCCCAGCCACTCCCAGTGTGAGCCCAGTCACTTCCAGTATGAGCCCAGCTGCTCCCACTATATCTCACTTGGCCACAACATGGTCCCAATTTGTCCCAGTATAGCACCAGTCACTCCTAGTGTGATCCCAGTCACTTCCAGTCTCCACAGTATGATCTCAGGATTATCCTAGTTGGCCCCCATCTCTGACAGGAGTAGCCCAAAGCTCCTGTAACATTTGGAGGACCCACCTGGAGGAGGGTCCCTCCAAGGTCTGTGGCTGCCGGAATAACACTGAGGAGTCGAGGTTCCCACAGCTACTCCAGGCAGTAGAAGGTGGTCCCACAACCCCTCCTGCTGCCCCAGAATCCCTTGAGATCCTCCATCCATGCCTGCAGTCCTCCCTCCAAGATCTGCAGGCTCCTGAGATGAGCCCAGAGGGGTGGAAGTGCCCACCCAGGGGGGCCACAAGCCTAAAAGGGGGCCTGAAGGGGTGGTACCCTGGGACCCCCAAGAAACCAAAGTGGGGAGCTCAGAGAGGGGAGATCACTGGGAACCTGGCACCCCAAAGCAGAGAGTCAGGGCAGAAGGGACCCATGGGGCCCTCAAACCCCCAGTATCCCTAAGCAGGGGGACCCCAGAAAAGAGGAAGATGAGAGAATTGGGACTCCTGGGATTCCCTGGAGCCTCAGTAGCCTGGAGAGGGCAGGGACCCTGGAGAGGGAGAACCCCAATACACATGAGATTCCCAGCAGCCTGAACGGGGGAGATCCCCGGAATCCCAAAGTGGAGAATCCAGAGAGGAGGAACTCCTGGGAGGGTTTTTTTGGCCTGATTCTTGGTGGTTTGGAGGTTTTTATGGACACAAGATGCCCAGTGACTTCTAGAGAAGGACTTGAGCAGGAGGAACTCTCAACCCAATGTGCTTACATCTTGTTTTTCCCCCAAACCAGGATTTCTCCTTCTCAAACCTTGGTGATATGGAGGAGGAGGCTGTGATAAAGATTGAGATGCCCTGGGACCCCCAGGCAGGTGAGGAGGAAGTCAGTGCCCCTTTGCCCCTCCCTTGTGCTGCATCTTCCAGCCAACCATCGCCCCCGGCTGCAGGACAACCCCGCTGCCAACACCGTCCTGCTGGGGATGAGTTTGGGGGAATCTCCTTCCCCTTCCCTGTGGCATGGAGGCAAATCCCCTCCCTGTCCTTCTTCCTTCCTGCTCCAGGCACTGAGCTGAGCACGGAGAGCATGGAGGACAAATGCCCCCGGCAGAACCTCGTGGCAGAGGCTGTTTTGAACGGCTCGACAACGCAGGAAGTTACTGGGGAGGAAAAGCCACAGAGGATCACTAGGAGGAGGGACTCCAAATCCAGCCCACTTGGATCTGAGGAGGAAAGACCCACACTGTGCTGGGACAGCGGCTGGAGTTTTAGCCAGAGCTCTGACCTGGTGGTCCCTGAGCAGCTTGAGAGCAGGGAGAAGGCCTATGAGTGCTTGGAATGTGGGAAGAGCTTCAACCGGAGCTCCACCCTGATTCGCCACCAGCAGATCCACACTGGGGAACGACCCTACAAGTGCTTGGAATGTTGGAAGAGCTTCACCAACAGCTCCCACCTGATCCGCCATCAGCACACCCACACTGGGGAACGGCCCTACACGTGTAGGGTATGTGGGAAGAGCTTCAGCAACTGCTCCAACCTGACCAGCCACAAGATGATCCACACTGGGGAACGTCCCTATGAGTGTTCCGAGTGTGGGAAGAGGTTTCAGAGCAGCTCAGGTCTCCTCAGGCACCAGCGCACGCACACTGGGGAGAGGCCCTTCCACTGCACTGACTGCGGGAAGAGATTCAACCACAGCTCCAGCCTCATCATCCACCGGCGCATCCACACCGGGGAGAGGCCCTACGAATGTTCCGAGTGTGGAAAGAGCTTCAATCAGAGCTCCATCCTCGTCAAGCACCAGCGCATTCACACTGGGGAGAAACCCTACAAGTGTCCTGAGTGTGGGAAAAGCTTTACCCAGAGCTCTGTCTTGACCAGACATCAACGCACCCACCGGTAAGTGAAGCCCTACAAGTGCCTGAAATAACTTTTACTAATACAAGTATGTGACAATTACTATATGGGTTGCACAGTGGGTGATTACATTTAACTCCATGATTACCCTTAACTACTAGCAAAAACCCCTCAACCAGAAGCACTCCACACAAAGCAGCACAGCAACCTAAGCCTCAGTACAGAACTTAAGCAGCAATACCACACTACAGAACTCAAAACAGCATCCCCCCTAACAACAAAAATCTAACCACCAGAAGCACAATGGCCTAGTACAAAATTTAATCACACTGGGTAACACAAAGCAAAAGCAAAAGCAAGCTGCACACCTTAAAGCAACCTACTAACAGTGAGCAATAAAACAAAACCACAAGTAAAAAGCAAGATGTATACCCAGTGAGTTGTAGCAAAGTATATTTAGTAAATAAGGTTTCTTTGGGGTAAAGGTGAAAGATGTTAATCTATTATAAAGTGTAAGGTGTAAGGTATATGAAGATACCCATGGGGCTGTGCCCACTGCCCTGGAGAGCCTGTTCAGTGCCCAACCAGCCTCTGGGGGAAGAACCTCTTTGCAATATCCAACCTAAACCTGCCCTGACACAACTTCAGGCCATTCCTTGGGTGCTGTCCCTGATCCCCACAGAGGAGAGATCAGTGCCTGCCCCTCCTCTTCCCCTGTCAAGGAAGTTATACCTGCAATGAGGTGTCCCCTCAAGTCTCCTCCTGCTGAACACACCAAGTGCCCTCAGCTGCTCCTCGTACACTTCCCCTCCAGGCCCTTCCCCATCTTCATTGCCCTCCTTTGCACACTCTCTAATGGCTTAATATCTTCCATCCTAATATCTTCCATTTTGGTAGCCAAAACTGTCCCAGGACATGGTTGACCCTCCTGGCTGCCAGGGCACTGCTGATTCATGGCCCACTGGCCACCAGGCAGGACCCTCAGGGCCCTTTCCTGGCACTGCTTTCCAGCATTTCATTACCAGTCTGTCCCTGAATCCGGGGTTGCCTCATCCCAGGTGCAGAATCTGGTACTTCCCCTTGTTGAACTTCTTGTGGTTGGTGATTCCCAGCCCTCTGATCTGTGGAGGTCTCTCTGCAGGGCCTCCCCACCATCAAGGGACTCAACACTTCTTCCTAGTTTTTGGCACATCTGCAGCCTTGCTCAGTGTCCCTTCCAGTCCTGCTTCTGAGTCTTTGATGAAGATGTTGGAGAGCACAGGGCCCAAGGTGGAGCCCTGTGGAACCCCTCTAGTGACAGGTCACCAGTCTGATGTCACTGCAGTCACGTCACCCTCTGTGCCTGACCTGTGAGCCAGTTGCTCACCCACCACAGGATGTGTTTATCCAGCTGTGGGCTGGACAATTTGTCCAGAAGGATCCTGAGAGTGACAGGATCAAAAGCTTTACTGAAATCCAAAAAGATCACATCACCTGACTTCCCTTGATGAGCCAGATGGGTCACCTTTTCCTAGATGGAAATCAGGTTGGATAACCAGGACTTTCCTTCCCTGAAGCCACGCTGGCTGTGACTAATGACTGCAGTGTCCTTGAGGTGTTTTCAACATCTCCCAGAATAATCTTGTCCATAACTTTACCAGGCCCTGAAGTGAGACTCACAGGCCAGGAGTTTCCTGTGTCCTCCTTCTTGCCCTTCTTGAAAATCAGGACAACATTCACCACCATCTTCCAGTCACCTGGGCCCTCTCTGGATTCCCAAGACCGTTCAAAGTTTATAGAGAGACAATTTGTAATAACATCAGCAGTTCTTTGAGGATCTGGAATGAATCCCATCAGACCTCACAGATTTTTAGGGATCCAGCTGGAGCAGTAGATCATGCACAGTTTCAGGGTTAACTGGGAGAGCTGATCATTCTCACAGTCCTGGTCCTCCAGCTCAGGGCACTGAGACCCCCTTGGTCCATCAGCTGTGTTGACGGCAGAGGCAGAGAAAGCATTAAACACCTCTGCCTTGTCTCTGTCCCTGTTTGGGAGGTGACCATCCTCATCTAGAAACAGGCCAATGGTATTTCTATACTGCCTATTGCCATCAGTGCATTTGAAAAAACTCTTTATTGTTCCCCACATTTCTGGCAGCTTTAACTCCAATTCTGCTTTGGCCACATGAATTTTCTCCCTACAGTGACAAGCAGCATCTCCAGATTCTTCCCATGTTACTTGACCTTCCTTCTGCTGGGCACACACCTTCCCTTTTTGCCTTATTTCCAGGAGAAGGTTCCTGTTCAGCCAAGCCACCTTCTGCCTCCGCTGTTTCTCTGCCAACATCTGGGTAAGAATTTCTTGATTGGAGCCCTGGCATGGGGCTGTTAAATCCTTCAATTTCTCTCTTTGTACAGGCACTCTTTACTTTATGAGATAGATAATTGGCCTGAAAGATGGATTTTATAACTGTTACATCACCCAGGGGAATCTCTGAACCACTTGGTTCACAGTGCTCCGTTGGATAATGGAGTTATGTCCAACCTGCTCCACTCAGCTGTGATTGAGCTGCTTGAATTCCTCAGACTGGTGAGTTCAGCAGCAGCTTCACTCTGACACATCTAGAGCATCTCAGGGCAAAAGGCAAAATCCAGCTCTCTGAGATTGCAACATCCTTGTTTAGTGGGAGTATCACAAATAGCACTGGGACACTGCTGAGCTTATTGTCCATTTCCATGGAGAGCTTCATAATTATTTCTAAATTTTGGCTTTTTTCTTAAGGATCAAGCTGGTTGCTTCACAGTTTTTCTTTACAACAGTGTTTTGGCTCTGGCCATGAAATCAATTACTTCCCAAACTGAACTCAAAAGCTTTCTGAGCTTTCTGCCTCTGACCATTTGAGACTGAAACCCTGTTTTTTTGTTCTGCAGGAAGATGATAAAGTACCTTATTGTACATCTAACTGAGAACTTGTATTGTGCACTTGGAGCTATCAGCTCTGTTCAGATATTCAAGGCACTGAAGGCAAAATATGAGAAAGAGAAGCACTGACAAAAGCAGAGACTGCAAAGATTGGCTGCAGTTTCTGTGCTCTGAGCCTGTCAGAGGCTGCTGTTCTGCAGGGCTGCTCCTTGGTTTTCTCTTTCCCAGAGGGCGGCAGGAGCAGACAGCTGGCACTGGGACTGGGTTTCATTCTGGATGAAAACTTCTTGATTAGAGGAAAGCCCCATCTGCCTTTCCTTGTGTGTGGTAAAGCTGATATTGGTCAGTGGATTAGTTGTTCCATTCAGAAAACTCTCAGCTTCTGAAGAGCAGATGTGCCCCCGAGTTAGGATTCACTCTGCCTCAGCATCAGCTGGGGTGTTGGGGAGTTTTATGGCAAGGGCAGAACTGGAGATGGAGCTGGATTGCCTTCTCAAATGTGCTAAATTCTCTCTAAAGCTCTCCAAACCATTTCTGATCTTGGCTGAGTCTGAAACAGCAGCAAAGCTGGAATCACTTGTCCTGTGTCTCTTGCAGTGTCCCGTCCACATTTCACAGAGCCTTAGAGGAGGATGAAGAACTGAGGGTCGATGAAGATGAAGAGGAGACAGCCCCGATATCACCAAACGAGATCCAGCAGGTCCTCATCAAAGAAGAGGACCCTGAGCCTGACAGTGATGCCCCCAGGGTGGGAGGACTGATGTGAGCTGCTATCCTGGTGAGGGACAGCCCCACGGGGCTGGACTGGGTGTGACATGGCACAGCAGCAACAGCCTGTGGGCAGGGGCTGAGTGAGGGAGAAATTCATGCCCGGCCGTGTCTGTGGGAACACAGGATGCTCTGGGCAAGGGTTGGGAAAGGACTGGTGGGACTGGAGCCTGTTGGTGATCTGGTGGCACAGACTCATCTCGCATCTTCTGCATCATTTAACTGTTGCCACTATTCAGCTTTTCCTCTGCCCAGGTGCTGCCAGGTGTGTGTGAGGTACAGATGGGACTGTGTCGGTGCCCCTGCTGGGGAATTACTGAGTGTTTTTAAGTGGACAAAGGCACTCAGTGACATCTCTGTGGTGCCTGACATGATCAGGCACTATTAGAATCTCCAGCCCCCCGGGAACTCCTGAGCAGTCCTGTGAAGTGTGGCAGGAATTTGATTGCCAATCCCTAAGGCTGAGCAGCCAAAGGGTCTCAAGGAGTTTGTGCCCATCCAGCAGGGAGCTTCCAAAGGGATTTTGAAACCACTGTGGGGCCACAAGCAAGGAAGCTCCAGTACTTTTTGCAGCTGGAGGTTCAAAGACCAAGGGTCTTTGAATGCCAAAGGCATCTCCCGGGCACCTGCTGCTGCAGGCTGGGGTGTCCTGACGGGTTGACTGGGGGTGGGTACTAAAACTGTACATTGATGGGTATTTTTTCAAGGCAGGAATTTCCTTTTTTTCCTTTTTCTAACTGGCAGTGATGTCTACCAGTGGATGATGCTGATGGTGAAGAGGAAGAGATGGTAGCAAGGAAAAGACTACATCTGGCTTACTGAAGGAAGCTGAGATTTTGAAAGATGGGCTGTCATTTTGGGGTTTTCAATGTTGCAACTGTTGAATGTTAAATTTTTGGAGTTAGTTTTAGTTTTAGCTCTGGTTTGGGAAAAGGTGGGAGAGTTTGTTCCATAAAAGAGGACGGTTTTTTGTATCGAAATTCCACTGTACTTGTTTAAGACCATTTGTAAATACTAAAGATTAATACTGAGCTGTAAAATTCAGGATTTAAAATTTCGCTCTGTAATTGTATAACATGTATTATTGCTGAATATTATTTTAATAAAGAGTTACATGAAACTTGGCTGGGTGTGTTTGTCCTTTTTTCTGTGAGTTTCTGTGGCAGTCAGTTGTAATTCCATGAGCAAAGGGGGACCTCTCCTGGTTTGGCTTCAAGTCTGTCAAAGCCAAACCAGTAAAGGATTTAAAAATATTTCTATTACTCTGTAGTTGAATTGCTGAGGACAGCCTCAGCTTTGCAACCAAATCAATTACTTTGACTTTACTTAGACTTTAGCCAGGACCTAGAGACTGATAAACTGCCCCAAAAGTCTGTCAAATGATGTAATCTGGAGTTGATACAAAAAAGCTCTGACTCCAGGCTGCATTATTCTTCTCAAAAATGAAATGGTCATGGTTGCACTTCTTGTGAAATTAGTTTATTCCATTGCACAGCTGAAAGAGGGATTTATTGGCAATGGCCTCATAAAAGGATCCAAGTTCTATACTTTTAAAAATACAAAAGTTAACATTTCTAACTCTGAACTATTGCCATGGGAATGACTTTACCAGCTCTCCAGAGCTACTTCTGTTCTAGAGGCTCTCAAGAGTCTGAGGCCACTTCATGGCTCTGAGTCACAGGCATCAGCCTCCTCTCCCAGCCAAGTGTTTTCCTGTCTGGATAAATTCTACTTCCCAGAGAAGTCAGGCCTGGAGCAGTGCTGCCATCTTCCCCTAGGATTGCTGCAGGGGTAGGCAGTTCGCAGAGAGCACAGGACAGCCCATATTGCCAGGAGGGCTCTGCACAGACACCCGACCCACAGAGGGAATCCCACAGCTTGGGGACACCTGCACTCCCAGGCCTGTGCAGGGCAGCTCTGCAGCCCAGAGCAATGGAACATAATCCAGATGTGATGATTGCTGTCTGTATGGCTCACAGCCAGTTCTCAGCAGCTGTGGCTGTGAAGGGCTGCTTAGCATCCAAAAGCTCAGTCAGATGTTCAGGAGTCCTGGACAAATGCAGACAACTCTTCAAATACTCTGCAAGGACTGGGGTTATTGGTGGGTCAGAGGCTGGATGTGTCCTGGCCATGGGCTCTGGGACCCAGAAACCCACCCTGTGCTGGGCTGATTGCACAGCATGAGCAGTGGGGGAGGGGGGATACTGACCCTCTGCCCCCTCAGGTGAGACCCCACCTGCAGAGTTTGCACATGAAGGACATTGACCTGTAGGAGTGAGTCCAGAGGAGGCCACCAAGCTCATTAGAGGGATGGAGCAGCTCTGCTGTGAGGAGACACTGATAGAACTGGGACTGTTCAACCTGGAGAAGAGAAGGTTGTGAGGTGACCTAGTTGTGACCTTCCAGGACGTGAAGGGAGCTGACAGGAAAGATGGAGGAATCCATAGGCTGACCAAGCTCATCTGAGCTTTCACAAATCCCTTGATTCCCCCAGCTGGGCTCATCCTCAGCACTCTGTGCTGCCTCCCAGGAGCAGCCAAGCTCACCTGCTCCAAGCCAGCATCTGTGCACTGCCATCCCAGCTGGAGATGCCCCAATCCAGGTGCCAGGAGAGGCTGGCCCAGAGCCTGAGGCTGGAGGGATGAAGCCCACTGACCTGTGCAAGCAGGACAGCGCTACCCTGCCTGTTCAGCACCAGAGCTGAGCCCGCCATGCAGGGGCCAATCCAGCCCAGGGCCGAGGGTGCACTGACACCACTGCACCTGGCTCTGTTGTTCCAAGACATCACCTGCAGGCCCTGGATTTCTGGAAGTGGATTCCACAGTTCATTGTTCCAGCTTGTGATAAGGCTGTATATATTTAGCTGGCAACCATCTGGGTCCGTTGGTTTAGATGCTGAAAAGAGTTTTGCTGAAAATGTTTCTGTACTGCAGTAGTTGGAGAGATACCATTCTGAGTATTAAAAACATTTAAAATATACAGCACTTTTTGCACTCTATCATACTTGGTTGTCAGGGTATTCCCCGTTTTTTGTTTTTCCAGCATCGCTTTCAAAGTGCAATGAGTATGTTCCACAGTAGCTGCCCCATGGGAACATGAGGGATACCAGTAACATGAGTGACTGCCCAGTCTTGAAAAAATGCAGCATTGAAGCAGCAGTGTAGGCAGAGCCTTTCTGTTTTGATGGATTTTGGCAAACCCATGACTGCAAAAGCAGCGAGCCAGTGGCTCTGAGTGTCCTTAGCGTTTTCACCTGTTCTAGCAGATGCATGAATATAAACTGAGGGACTTGGGTTTGTTTAGCCTGGAGAAGAGGAGGATCAGAGGTGACCTCAGCACTGTCTGGAACTCCCTGAAGGGAAATTATAGCCAGGTGGGGGTTGGTCTCTTCTCCCAGGCACTCAGCAATAGGACAAGGGGGCAAAAACTCAAGCTCTGCCAGGGGAAATTTCAGTTGGAGATCAGAAAAAAATTTGTTCCAGAGAGAGTAATCAGGCATTCGAATGGGCTGCCCAGACAGGGGGTGGATTCCTCATCCCTGAAGGAATTTAAACAGAGACTGGCCGTGGCACTGAGTGCCATCATCTGGTAAAGGGACTGGAGTTGGACCAGATAAAAGGTGGCAGCCCTGGACTCTCAGGTGCCAATCCTGCGGCCCCATTGACCCTCTCAAAGCAGCAATTGCTT
>JAWWLZ010000555.1:0-14325 GCA_035041345.1 Poliocrania exsul | reverse complement strand
GAAGAGAAGTAACTCTATCAGCAAGTGTCCATTTTCCTCTTACAGGTGATGGGCTTGTCAGAATCTTCAATCAGTTGTGACAGTCCTACTGCCTCAACTGCCTGGAGCTGCTCCAGCTGGAAAAACTGCACTTTATTACTGATGTGCTACAGGAGAGAAGTGAACACTCATCCACTTCAGTGTCTCATTTCCTCGGTAGAGATGCCCCACAGAAAGTGAGCTTGCTTTCTGCCACACCCAAACAAGCACACGCTGCACTGGGCTGGAAGGATACACAGCAGAATGTGCCCTTTAGGCCGACCAGAGGTACTAATGCTCAGTCACTGGCTGCAAATATGACCTCAAGAACCCACAGTGGTATTACCACAGATCTACCCAAACTTCTTTCAGCTGTTACTATCTTGCTTCACTGAAGCCTCATGCCAGCAATTAATTCTAAATTGTCTTAATCAGTAAAAAGAAATATTGATGCAGTATTCTTCCAATCTGGTTAGGTGTTTTCTTTGAATTGTTCAGTTAAATGAGGAGTAGCTGTGTGGCTTCCACCCATTAAACTACCTAAGGCTCTTGAGAAAGCAAAGCACAACTCTGATTTCTGAGAAAAGAGAAATATGAAGGTAACTCATGAGCCTAAATGATTGAAAAAGCAGAACAATCTATACAAAAGTGAGCAGTTGATCCAGAGAAAAGAAGCAAAAGCCATTTCCTACTGCAATGAAGTGGGACTCTTCCTCAAGAGAAATGAGTTAACATTAGAAGGTTAAAAGGGCACACTAGACCCAATATGTAGATCAAGGTATGAATTTTGGCTTATAGTGTATGGTGATAAAAGAGAAATAAAGAAAATTGGTAATCCCAAAGTTTATATACCCTCTGAAATCAGACTGCAGAATCCACAGACTCTAATCTCAAAATATCTGTGCTAATTTTGCACCTAGCTCAAGCTTTTTGTTGTTCAACCTAATTTTTCTTCATTACAAAATCTATTACTCTATTAAAATTGAAAAATAAAAATCTTTCAATATACATCAAACTGTTCACTTGATTAAAAATCTCTGGACTCTGCTTAAAAGCAACCTGCTTGGAAAACTCACCAGTACTCAAAATACATTTTTTCCCAAAACGTTCAGGTAGTCACCAGCAGCATGGATATGAGAATGTAGAGGAATATTTGGTTCAAAAAATACAACATACATGGTTTATGTTTTATAAAACCAATTTCTCATATTCTATTAAGTTATGAAGAGATAGGATATTGCCTTTGCTGCATCAAGGGGTAAACCCTATTTTAGTGTATTTACTGAAATTGATCCTAAGCTTCAGAAAACCCCCAGCCTCTTGCTGTATATTTAAGCTGTATTTCCCCTCTAGTAGCTCCCACCACAGCTATTTTCTGTCTTCATTTCTGAAGTATTTAGACAATGCCACAGTTCTATGGTATCATCACAGGATACCTAACCAGTACTTTGTCATATTCAAACTAGAGTTGACATTAGCATGGGGAATCCAAAGCATCTCCAGAATATTTTCTAATGTCTCATCATAAAATTAAAAACCTAAACCCCACTCAGCGTACACTGGCACATAAAGCAAGGCAGAGTTTCCAAGGTGTAAAAGCAGAGCAGGCACCAAGCTGCTTTCCCAAGCTGTAATTACAGCAAGCCTGGCAGGGAGTTGGGATCTACTGGCACAGCACAACTCACCCAACGTGTTTGATCCTTGCCATCACACAGAACTCTGGATCACACGGCTGGGCAGGGACACAGCGAGGGACCTGCAGGGCTTCTGTCACTGCACGTGCCTCAGACTGAGATCACAGAGGGAAACCTGCACTTTCTGAAGAAGTGGAATACTAACACCTTCAAAAGAAGCAGGTTGTTTTGGTTGATTGGGTGGGTTGGAGGCTTGCTAATGTTTCGGGAATTGTTACTCACAGGCTTACAGCAAGAGCCAAGCAAAAGCAGGAGCCCAAGTTGCCAACCCATTAGCTTCATACACCAAAGTGCTGCAACGCTGCAGTCACTCCTGCACATTGCCTGCTGCCAGACTAAAAACATCTGCCCAGGAGAGCACTAAAATGTGGTATTTGTTTGAACAAGAGTAAGAAAGATAAAGATCCGTAAGTGAAACCCCTCGAAATGCCTGAAGGTCACAAAAAGAGGAGCAGATTCATTGCCAAAATGGGTCATTGATGACTCCAGGAAGAATATGAATTCCCAGTTGTCAGTTGTTGACTATTCCTTAGTAACACATTAAGCAGCACATGCAATCACAGCAGAGGATTAGATGCAGGAATAACAGGATGAACATGGCAAGATTAAGCACTCTCACTGGATACTACTGCACATCTTTAGGGAATCAATGATTTGCTACTCCTCTCAGGATTTGAACAAAATTCACTAAAAGCAGTTGAGATCTGGACAGGTACTTTCCTTGAGCTTCCAGTCAGGAACAGAACATGGCAATTGACAGTTTAACAAGAAAATGTCCACAGGCCAAGAGGAAAATAATATGTCTTTTAACCTCTTATAAACAGGACATTAATAATTTCATTTAGCTTTCTATATGCACTTCTAGAGGGGAACCCATCTGCTGTACTTTATAAGCACACCTAAGAGTGAAATGAATTACCCTTTCCAGTCAACAGAGAGAGGCAGATACAGCAAGGAAGTCAGGCAAACTAGTTAAGTGACTATGTGGGAACTAGTGAACACCATTCATCGCTACCATTGTGATAGCCCATACCTAAAAAATAGCTTTTTCTTTATTAACTCTACACAGTCCAAGAAAACACCAGACATAAAAGATATAAAAGACAGCAGTGTGATCTGTCAGGAGTTTCACTCTAAAATAAACTAGTGGATCTCAGTTTAATTTCCTTCTCTTTCAGTATAAGGAAATATAATTTAAATGTCCCAAATCACATAAAAGACAGGTTTTTGACCTTGCAAGGAAACTTGACATCCTTTTGGAAATATAGAACACAGCAAAGCTCACATTCAAGAGAGCTATTCAGTAGAAGATCAGTAGAAGTTAAGTCTGGTGTGTCCCAAATCAGTAACATCACCCCAAAATCATAGCAGTGATCTCCATTACGTAAACTGAGCCTTCACAAATTAAGTTGGTTCCCAGGATGTGCCAAGCACATGCCTGGATGCCTCTTGGCAGTGCCTTATACAAGCCCTCAGTTCTGCAGGGCTGATGTATCACTAATTAACCCAATTTCTCATATGAACTGAACAGGCAAGGGTTCTGAGAAATCAGTTCCACATACTGAGCTGTCCCTCTAACAGCTGGATCTAACAACTCTGCAGGTCTAGGCAAGGAATTCTGGGGCAAAAGACACCACTGGAGAAACAAAAGAAGTCTTGTGCCAGCCTAAAGAAAGGGTAACTCAATTCCCAATGCAGATATCAGTAGAACTAAGCTGAAGTTTGCTGCCACAAATCAAATCATATTTGAAATAATGTGACATTTCAGGAGTGGTTTTGCTGGGATTTTTGTTGTTTTGTTTGTTTTGTTCGTTCATTTTAATTCTATTTGTTAAGTACAAAAATCCTGAGATCATCCAGACTCAGGGCACTTAAAAATGAAAGGTTGCCTACATAGCAACAGCATTTTGTTGCCCCCCTGAGGACTTGTGTGCAGCTGACCCTGCTTCCCTTTACTGAACTGCAGCTCTGCCCCCAGAGCACCCTGCCCTAATGCAAACCCTGACTCCTCTCCTCTCTCTGTCCAGTCAGCTGCTTCCCACTGGAGGCTGAGGCCTCACCGACAGAATGATGCTCTCTCTGCACGTGGGCATGTTCTTCTCTCTGCTGTACGGAGGGTGAAGATCACCAAGGAATCACAAACTGAACTTATATATACACATTTATTATGTGTGATTGTTTTATTTCACCATCCTGACAACTTTATTTAGCAGAAGTGAATATTAATAAAAACAGAAGTCACAGCCAACATAGGATTTGCCTCTTCTACTGTTTCTTTTAAAACATTTTCAAGTTAGAGAACATGCTCATGTTGAGCTACATATCATTTTCAACTGTTGCCTTTATTCATTTGAATTCCTACTATATTTGATTTTAAGTGCATATTACTTTGAATGAAGCTTCTCACTATGTATATCAAATGCTCTTACAGAAAATTCCAAATGCTATAGAGCTACAATTTATTTCCATTTATTTAAGTGCAGTGAAATGAAGTCATCACAATATTTTTAGTTGCATTTAAATATGCAGAATAGTGATGGGTTCAGAAATGCTGTACAGGACAGCCAGAGAAATGACAGTGATCAACTTGGGAAATACCAGCCTACCCTCAGGGTACTACAACAAGAAAACTAAAGTATTAATAACATTTAGCACTTATTTTAAAGATTTTCCAAAAGTAACCTAAAAGCATTTCACAGGGATAACAACTATGTTCATGCCAGAGACTGAGAAAGCCATTGCACAAGTGGTGTGACACACAGTGGAGAAAAAAACAGCTCCTCAGACAGCACAGCTTTGCATCTCCTCCTTAGCTTTACACCAAGGACCTGAACACGTCTGACCTATGGAGAATATTAACTCAGCACCTGTCACACTGTCCATCAAATTAGTGAGCACATATTCCTTCACTAGAACTACTGTCTTTTCATTCTAACTTTAACAGCTCATTGGACTATGCCAATTCTGTGGTTAATCTTTTTTTTTAAAAATATTCCCTAAACTCTTCCCATAGCATTTAAAATTCATTTTTCTTAGCTTTGGTTGGCATCATAATGCATATTTAATGATGTTTCCTTACTGGACTTACCAAACATGAAATTAAGAAAGAAGAGGAAGATCACATCTGTGCTTTTCAAATGCACCAAGCAACAATCTCCCTCTGTATAGTTATCAATAATTAACACCATGTTACATGTCACTACAAAACAGAGATGGATCAGAAAAACCTTCAGGTCATGTCTGGAAGGGAGGAAAAGGACTGTAAACAAGCTAATTGATCCATGTGGGTTTGCCCCGTGTCTTTATATATATTTTCCTTTCCTTGTTCTGCCCTGCTGTGTTGGCAACAGCTGCTGTTTTATTAAGTACAACACAACTGTATTACACAATCTTGGCACTCTTTTAACTGAGCATTAAGTGGGGGGAACATAAAGGCTTTTGGTCGTAGTTGCACTGCTCACACACACTGAATGTTTTACATTTTAAAAAAGCTAACAAAGAAACAAGAAACAAAACAACTCACAAGACAAGCCTACATTTTTTACCCCCTTAACCTACAGGCTGAGGATATGTTTTCTCAGAGCTTCTTCTACAGCAGCTTCTACTATCTTTGACTGCATACACTGAATTGGACTGAAAACATTCTACCTAATGATTAACACAACCAGCAAAACCCCCCACACCACCATTAAAGCAAGAATAACACTCCAAATCAAGAATAAGTAGTTTAGAAATGCTCCTGTCATAAAATGCTAATTCAGACTGTGTGTAAAGAAATTACAAACTACTTTTTTCCTTATCAGGGCAGGCCTTATGTTATTAAAAAGCTTTAGTCTGTTGCAGGTCCATCTCTTTCAGCTATTTCAATCCCAGCTACTGTGTCTGTCTGAGTTGGTCTGCATGCAGTTTACAAGTGCAAAAAAAATTATCTCCTTTAAGTTAAAGAGTAAACAGAAAACCCTGAGGTTCAAGGCAAGTGTAGGCTTCATTTTTAGTAGAAAACCTGGAGTCAGAGTTCTTGTTCTTGAGAATACCCTTCCTCCCCCTTTCTTTTAACTCTTGAAATGGGATCCAAACACCAGCCATATAAACAGCAGTGTTTGATGCCTTCACATCTCTTGCTGCCATCCCTGAAAGATCATGACTGAACTGGATTTTGTATAAGTTCATGACACTGCAAAGGGAAGAGATGAAGTGAGAAGTGTTTATGCTGTCTTTGCAAATACAGTTAACTGAACTCCTAAAATAGCCAAGAAAAGGGATACCTAGATTCCAAAAGCTGTGCAGTTTTAGAGGTGTTATAAGGTATTCACAATTACTATTTTCCTGTTATCTTCTTGACAACGGTAAAATAACAGTAATTTCTGTAAAATATTTATTTTCTTTTCTTTCTGTTTGTCAGGAGAATTGCAGATTCAACAGATCAGCTCTTTCTAGTCAGCACTAGGACTCAGGATAAGTAGTTTACAAGGGCCTATCTACAGCTGCTCAAAGGCATTCAAGGACATTTTCTGTAGCCTCCTACTCAAAGGAAATTGCTTCAGAAGAAGTTTAATGTTTCTAGAAGCTCTTACTTAAAAAACCTGCCTCTCCTGAGCCTTCCTTAGTGATTTAGGTGTGTTAGGTAGGCTTTGAGCACTGCTGAAACAGGCTGCAAGGAGCAAAGCCTCAAGTTGAACACTGTCTTGAGCAGCTTCTGTTTTTTTCTCACTTAAAATAACCCCTGTAGCTGGTGACAGTGGGACCACCATTTGGTTCACTGAAAACACTGTCAAATTCAGAAAAGCAACAGAGCAGTAGAACTGGCTGTAGTCAACAAAAAAATAAAAGCAGCACTAAAATCTACGGACTAAGTCACATGTAGATGTAGTTTAAGCTGCAGCTTTGGAGCCCTTCACTTGCAGCATAATTCAGGTTGCACCTTCAAGTAACTGAGAGATTGCTTAGCATTACTTGGAAACTCATGAAAAAGAGGATAGGGAGAGATGAAGTTACTTTTCCCCCCTCCCCATTCCTTCTTATGTTCTCACAGCAGACAAAACCATCTCCTAGCTGCTTGGAGCAAAAATTCTCTCGTTGCTCTTGGGAGTTTTCCAATGATCTCTCAATGGGAAACTGAGCAAAGTCAGGTCCCAGTACCTGCACTGCCAGTCAAACTGCAAAGAAAGGTGACTCCCTTAACACCTTCCTCTTTATGTTTAATTGCCCTTTGCACAATTCCCACAAGGGGTTAAACTTGGCTGGATTATACTAAGGGGCTCACAATCCCCAGCTCTTTGACAAAGAAGCTGAAACACAGGTCCAGTAAAGCTCAGAAAGGCAGAGTATTCTTTATAAAACTTAAGTATGAAACATGTTCTGCTCCTTACATCGCAGTCCTCAGTGACAGGTGGCATTGGAAAAGTGAAGGGACTGAAAGCATGTTCTCATTTAATTAAGCTGATCTTTAACAGCAGAGTTGCCTTTTCATTATGTCTTGTGCCAAACTAACCTTTAGACCCTAAAACCACCCTAAAACGCAGCACATTTAAGAGCTTTGATCTGATCAAAGAAGTTTGTGATGTATAGAATTCTAAGCATATAATCTGAGCTGCAATCATAAGATTCCAAGTCCATTTACCAGCAATAGGGCTCAACACTTGAAGAGTTCATTTCAAATTTCCTGCCAGAGTCACTAAGCTCTATAGTAGAACATGAATATATTATTCCTTATTTCATTTCCTATTTGTTCCCCTAATTCCAAACAATGTTTTTCAGACCAAAGATATGTAGCTTATTTTCTGTGAATGGAAAGTATGAAGCACAGTGTTCTCTAGATGTTAACAAAGACTGAGAAACTGAGTCAGTGGTGCCACTTGTTACCCATTGGATGGAAAGATGCAAAGTTGTCTGATTTCTCTCTGTTGGATCATTCATGGGGGGGAAAAGAAACCCAAACCAACATACTTTCTGACTGTAGAACTCATCACAAGATACTTGTCCTGTCTGAAGCTGAAGAAAACTCATACATGAGGTACTACTGTTACTAAAAACATAAAAATTAAACCAATGAGTCTAAAGCATCCAAGCAACAAAATAGTTGGACAAAGCAAGTGTCACCTCCAGGATTATTCTGGCTTCAGGATTATTGTGTTTGCAACTAAACACAAGCATTACTGTTGCCTTTTGAAGAGTCTATATGTCAGACTATCAACAGATTCTTCAACAGTCAATACTCAATTTGACAACTAAATTACCTGAGAAAGGTCTATTTAGCCATTACTAAACATATTTAAATCATGAAAGTTAGTATTTACAAAGCAGCAAAGAGAAGCCTAGGCTCTAGTCACCATTTCAGCTCCAAAACGTTCTAATATAAAATTAAATTAAAAGGAAAATACAAGCTCCTCAGTAGTCTTTAAAACAAGAATATGAGCACAAAATTAAAGCAGTATGTCTTGTCTGTGGTATTTGCACACAATAACTAACACATTTTAAGTATGCTCAGAACAGTGGCCTACAAGTGTCCTTTCAGAAACCATCTGAGATGCTGTTCTGCAGGATGAAGAGTCTGACTCACTGAATTAAAAGAAAGGGATACCACTGAGTCATGGTAGCTGAGTCACTGGGTAGTTACATTTCTAATCTAAAATAATGTTTTAATCACTGCAAGATAGTCCATAACAAAAGAATAAGGATTTCGGAGGCAAAGGGAACACATTGCAGGTCTACCTTTTATACATATCCCAGCAATAAAAACCACAAGGGCTTAACAATAAAGTTATATAGATGTCAAAATTTGCAAGCAGAAAATGTATAGAAATAGAGTTCTTCCCAAATATTTCTACTAGACAACTGCAGTTTTTCAGCATAGCTCAACCACTGTTTCTGATACTTTTCACTGTTTCATTTATTTGACTGGCTGTACAGAGCTGTATTTCTTTTCATCATTACTGTAGCTCTGTCACTTTGGATACCCAGTTGAGGTTTTAAGTATTCCAGGGAAATGCATCCCACTTTGTGGACACATTTGGTTTAGAGTCAGCACTATCTCAAAATAGGGGGGGGAAATATGAAGAGGGAGCACCCCGCCTGTTCTTCCTGACTCCAGCTTTGTCAGCCTTAAATCTGCCTTCACAGCACAGGAACAACTACCCTCATTCTCAGACATTTTACATACATACATAGAAAATTGGCTTAATAACCTGCTACAGTTACAAACAGAATGAGAATCATTTATTGATTTTAGCACAGAAAATAGCACACCTAAGATTTAAACAGTAGAAATATTCTAAAACAAAATTAATCCTGCACAGTTAGAGCCAAACAACAAAGATGCATAGAAGTCTGGTTCACTTTGTTTTCACCCCTTTTCTATAAAGAAGCCCATTTTTCTGATAAAATGATGACATCTGTACTTCAGCTTAACTGTTTCCAGAGCAGTTAACTTGTTCTCTGTGGTAATCCAGCAACCTTCTTTTTTCTGACACTCCTCACTTTTTTCGTTCCCCAAAAGATCACAGATTGCCCCTCCCTTCAAAGGAAAAAAGAGGGAGAGAGGAGATACTGAGTTTTTAGTTCAAAGGTCAATGATGAGAACATCAAAAGAAGAATTTTTGTCCTCCACACCCAGAAATATGGTCCACTGAAGCTTTTTATTTGCTAGCTGGAACACAGGGAAGGAAAGTCATGGAACTCACAGGCTCTGCCTTACTGAAACCCAGGAAAGCAAGGTGGCAAGTGGCTGTGCCTTCCACAGTTGGATCTCTTCGGTCGAGTGCACCATCCAGCTAACATGAAAGAGTGAGATGAGTCTTTAAAGGAGATGTTATAGACAGCTCTGTAATTCCAGCAGCACAACAGACATCAAATTTACTCACCAATACAGAACTTTGTAGGGGTGACTGTAAGTGCATCTCTTAAGGAAAGTAGTTTAGAGCTCTCCCTTAAAGAGAAGAGAGTCACCTGGAGTGTTTGGGGGGCCCTTGTGACCAATGAGATGCTTCGGTGAACGTGTGGTGAATTGGTTAGCCAATAATGTCATGACATGTTGGATGTGAGAGGATATGAAAGGTGTGTATGTTACTGAGAATAGAACTACTACTACTATGAACTACTACGATCTATGAGCTATGAGGAAACTGTCTGTGAAACTATCTTGAATAAACTCTTGCAAGCCTTCTGATGCCTGGTGTGCCTGAGCTCTCTGGACCGTCATTCATGCTGCCCCCTTAATTGGGACAAGGGGACCCCAATAAATGGTGCCCCCCCAATGTGCCCCAATAGAACTTCAGCTCAGAAGTGTCTCAGACTGGAAGGAGAAGCAGCTGAAGGAATGGCTGCTGAAGATATCCCAGTCTTTCCTCTCTAAGCTAACAATCCACTAGCACTGACAGGGGAAGGGTTCTGGGGCTGCAGTGGGATCTGAATCACCAAATGCAGCATCTTCGCAGCACCAGTGTTGGATGGAGGAGGAAGTACACTTAAGTCATCCTCTCAAAATATCCAGGGCTGGGCTAATTATCTGAACCACTTACTAAATTGCTTAGTCTAGAGTGTTTTTCTCACCATCCTTTTTACCTTCACTTTTCCCTCACCTATATAAAAGCAAAACACACACACCTACAAAAATAAAAATAATGAAAAACAAGTCAAACAATCACAAACCCCAAATAAAATAAAACCTCAAAGCAAACACATGCACCTCCACCAACACTTCTATGCCCAGGTACAAACTGGAATTGTTACCCACGTACTGGGTCAGTTTAATTTGGGTTGCAGACTGTAAGAGGCAAGAATAATACATCATTCTTTTAAGCTCCATACTCTTTACACTATTCATACCTCTTAGAGTATAACTCATAAAATTTTACAAGTGCATGACTTAAAGGTGAGAAATAGCTGAACTTCCCTGCAGTTCAAGTGATTTTGGCACTGAATGCTCATTTTCCTACTGAAACAAGTAATCCATTCTCCAAATTTAGATCCAGAGCTTAATTCAACTAAAAGATACACTTTCTTGTTGGGTTGCTCTTTCATTGCCACTTACTGATATTAACGGGCACATTTTATCCAGCTATTTCATGGCTTCAGACTTGCATATACAAAGAGATTTGCAGAGCTCTATGAGAATGGAGGGGCCTCAAATCTGTGAGCCAGAGGTCTGACAAGTCATGTCAGAAATACACCTCTTCAGAGAAACTTTTCCTCCAGGAACACCACAGCACTTTTCCCATAGTCGGCTCACAGCTTTGAATGGATCCATTTGTTTTTCCTGATTTCTCTAGGAGGACTAATCTCATTTCCTCACCCACATTAATTCCACTTACTCCTCTATTACTGTGCTACTGCAAAATTCTTTCCATTTGCAGTTACATACCATTGCTAATGACATTCTTCGTGCTCTGCTATATAGAACTTCTAAAGAAATATCTAGAAGTTATTTTAAATTGATGTATCAATATTTCTTCTTTTGAGATTTTGTTTTCTCCACTGAAAGATTTAATCCTCTTCACAGCAACACAAATTCAGACACTGATGCCAAAAAGGGTTTAAGTAGCTGGTCTACCAAGCAGGATGTAGAGTTTCTTCTAATGATCCTCATATCCAATCCATAATTTTTAGGCAAATAAAAGCATGTCTTCTAGGAAAACTCATTTTTCTAATGCTTAAGAAAAAAACCACAA
The DNA here is from genome assembly GCA_035041345.1 of Poliocrania exsul. Taxonomy (NCBI): domain Eukaryota; kingdom Metazoa; phylum Chordata; class Aves; order Passeriformes; family Thamnophilidae; genus Poliocrania; species Poliocrania exsul. Next base: position 2,948 of record JAWWLZ010000555.1, on the reverse strand, counting down.
TCCAATTTACAATGAGGTTCTGAGTTGCATGAGCTCCCAACAGCCACTTCCCTTGAAAACCCAGCAAAAAACACATCCCTCAAGGCAAGAAGCTGTTGCATCCAAATTATTTTTCCAGGCACAGAAAAAGATAAATCAAGAATGTAAAAGAAACTGAGTCAGTGCATATTTCCCAGCAGTGTGTTTGAACTCTGGGTTGCAGGTTTATGTCACTGCTTCTTTTTGGACACAAGGACAGTGAGAAATTCCCTACAGGAAGTCCCTTGTGAATGTCCCAGATATCATTATCCAGGGAAGGAGAACTGAAAGTCACATGAGATATAATTATTGGATTTTTCTCACAATTACTATTGTAACTTATATTCAATAAAGTGAGTTTTGCAATATGTTTTAAGTAGCACATGAACAATGGTATTTCCATCAGCAAGAGCCACCCCAGTGATGAGCCACACTCTTTGTTTTAGAAAATGCATTGCAGGTTTAGTAGAAATGTTTTACATTCGTAAGGAAAATTATCAAGTTTTCAGCACAGAAATTAATCTCATTCTTTTAAATTTTGAAGTGAGATCCCATATGGTGTCTATCTCTGCAAGGCTTTGAAAGACTTCACTGAGATAATGATGAGTTGAAAAGGACATCAGTATCATCTGACACTGGAAGAATGTTTTGGTGTTTTGTTTTTTTTTTTTAATTAACCTAAAATGTTTGTAAATGGTCAAGAGTGCTCATGGTTCTTCTTCTGACTCATTTAATGACTTTGCTCAGAGTTAAAGTGTTACCATTTGACAGGAATCAATATTTATTTTTTGAAGAACCAAACACATTCTCTGGCAGAACAAAATATAGTTTCTGACTGAGAAAAAAAGGAAAAATATACATAAAGTGACTAAGTAGTTTGCCATGTGAATCTTTCCTTTTTGCCCAGCTTTTAGAGTGACAAGTAGATTTAACAAGTTTACGTGCAAAAATCTGTAATCAAAGCAAGAGGCAAAAGAAAAAAAAATCAATACACTTAATTTAGCCCTTGAGGTTTACAAAATCTGAGAAGATAGTGTAAGACCACTGAGTCTGGAATTTTACATCTCACTAACTGGGCAGTTCTAGGCCAAGTCCTGCATTACTTGGTCAGGCAAAACATCTCCCCACAAACAACTGTGTCTCAGAGCTGTTCAGCACTGTAGGAAATCATCAAGAAATCAATTAGTGCCTTGAATAAGGTGAGGATATCTCTCACAGAGCTTACACACTGCTCAGACTGGAATACTGCTCTCATCTCATGAGTCATTTCACACTACACAGCTCATGTGTCTTAACTTTTCTATGTAAAACCAAGATATTTTCCTATGCCAAAGTTACATAAAATTATAGATTGGGATGCAAACTGTTCAAGGGTCAGAAGTCAGAAGGGTGTCATCCCTTGTTCCACAGAACTGCTGTGTGTGTATATCAGATTTGCTCTTAGAGGACCCCAAACTCCTCCGTTTCACAGGTCAGACCATGCACAAGGCCATGACTGTGCAGGTCCATTATCACCTCCTGCCTTAGCTGGCAGCTGTAAAATAGAAACAGCTCTCAGATGAGAACTATGTAGAGGGCTCAGCCTTAATGAACCTTACAGTATTCCTCAAATTATCCTGAATGGCTGAGATTGGTCCTTGAATTTTTTACTTCAATTTCTCATTTCATGCCTTAACTCAGCTTTGAGGAAACCTAGATGTCTAGAAAAATGTTTTCACATTATTTAACTCTGACACACAAAAAATTAAGAGTCTAACTCAGCATCCAGGAGGTTTTACTGTAACTACATACTTTTTATTACCCAGAAAATACAGAAAAGCACATAGAGTTTAGTGTAGAAAAGAAAAGGGAAGCCTGTGAAAGGATAGAAAAAGTACAGAGAAGATACATGTTAAAACCACCAATAAACAGTGAATCACAAACCTGGTAAAAAACCACACAGCCTCTGTCTCCAGGAAATTACTACCTGATCAGAAAAAAATCCTACTGAGACCTGCCCCTTAATCTGTGCCCAGAGTCAAGGAGCAGCCAAGGAATAACATTCTGAGCCATGCCAAAGCATTGCACTGGTAGCTCTGTATCAGACCCATTCCACCACACCGGAACACCAAAGGCCTTTACTACAACCAGGACTTTTGGAAATTTGCTGTGCTTGTTTGGTCCAGGTGCTGGTGGGGATTATTTCTAAGAGTCACCATGTTTTTAATACATCTTGGCTTTCAAAAAATGTACATTTCAAACTAGTAACTGAGCATAGTTTCCTTTTGTTAATCATCATGAACTGAAAAAAACCCTAATTTTTAAGGGTTCTCTCATTGGGCCAGAAGTCGGGGGGGGGGGGGGGGGGGGGTTTAACCTATTCCAGGGGAATCTGTTACTGTGATTTCTTAACCCATCTCCAGAGCAGCCTAAAAAAGTTTTCCTTCTCACGTGCTTTCATGGCCATATGAAAGCACGTGAGAAGCACTGTTATTTCACCAAGACTTAAAGTAGAAGAAGGGAGTTAGAGCATGTCACTACTAGATGTTATGCAAATTAGGTTAAAAACCCCCAAACAGGGTAATTACATGTTTAACTCCCCTCTTCTACTTTTTGATTCAGCTCATTAAGGTATGTACCTGGCCATAAGGAAACCCCACAGGCTGAGACACTCTCCACCCTTTTTGGCATTTGAAAAGCTGAAGCAGATACACTTGAGCAAGTAAGTAAATGGTTAATTTAACATGCAGCAGCAGTACTAAGTCTCCAAAACAGGTTCCTATCTTATTTATTTCACCAGAACAGTGGCTCTGATGTCACAATTTATTATACCATAAATGCACCAATGCAGAAGCAGCAGTGTGGAATTGTGACGTGGAGCTTTAGGCTGTGTAAACTTCTAATATGTGTGTAAAACTTGTACTGCAGGAGTGTTTCATTACTTCTAAATT
>JAWWLZ010000554.1:0-14421 GCA_035041345.1 Poliocrania exsul | reverse complement strand
CATACAGCAGATGCAATCAAAACCTCCCTGCATTTGCAAGCCAGGCACATAGTGGCTCATAAACTGGCATTCTGGCTAATTCCCATTTTCAGAAGTACGAGTATTTGCTTTGGACTTGTTTGTTATCACAGGGGTGGTCCCGTGGTGTAAAGGAGAGCACTCTGGACTCCGAAACCCAAGGACCTGAGTTCGAGTCTCAGGAGGGACCATCTCCTGGCATTAAATGCCTTCCTGCCATCCAATCCTGTCAGATCTCGGATGTTCAGCAGGGTCAGCCCCAGTCAGTACTGGGTGCTGTGACAGTCCCAAGGACTTCACTGTCACTGTCCAAGCTCGCTCAACCGTGGCAGATGGACCTTGGGACTTAAACGGTGGGGCCAGTTCTGTGCACGCTGTGCCTCACGTTCACGAAGTCTGGCCATACATACGCTTGTTATCATCAAGACAACTGAAAAATGCTTCTTCTACTGCAGAAGAAATGTCTGCCTTCCTATTTTGAAAAGAGGAACATTACACTGCAGCACTACACTTGCTGACTAATTTTCAAGCTCTCCTTGGAATACACCTCATTTACACCAAAGAATAAGTGACCTTATTAGTGCACACTGTTTGACAATGGTAAAGTAATCCTCGTTACAAGTTTGGATAGAGTTACTTGTATTAAGAACAACTAATTCTTACACATGCTGAAAGGTGTTTCCAGCAATCCTTTTGATTATTAAACATTATTTTTTTTTTGGTGGTTCTTTTTTGTTTGCCTGTTTTTCCCCCCCAAAATTGAGGAAGCAACTAGAGATGCTTTAACTCTGCCATGAGAGCTACAATGGCTGCTATGGAACAGACTCAATCTCCTTGATTGACTAATGAAACCTACATGTTGCTTTAAGTCTGTTCAAAACCACTTCACACTAGCTTCTCTATTCAAATATTGTTGGTTTCCTCACACTGTTGTTCTTTATCTTCTAATTTTTAAGCCCATATTTTGAAATAAACACAAGTAAAAAGCTGCACCACATAAGTATAAAGAGTCAAAATACTGAATTATAATATAATGGCCATTTTCTGCTTGTACCTTACTGAGTTCTGAAACAAAAAATAAATGGATCACAGTATTAAAAATGAAACATTTAATGCTCACCTAAAATGATTGACATTTGCTTTACTAAGGAATGAAAGCACAAATGAACCTGGTCTCCGATCACTCTCTCGAATGAGGTAACTTCCAGGTTTTCCCGCTTGTCGAAGACGTTCTTCTGCAATTGTTCGGTCAAGTTTTCCATGATACCACCTGAAAAGGAGTAACAATTATTGCCCTTAGAATGTAAGGGGTTTGTTTATTCTCATAGAACTGACCTATGAAACTAACAAGATTTGAGGCAAAACTGATGTAACTCCAAAGTTTTGTTTCAAAGTTATTACATTGTTACAAGTTCAAACTCCCAGTTTATTTATTTCCCATAAACAATATTTTTAAGGTGGTGGAGTTTTTCAGACAACCTGCTTCTTCCAAGGAACCACCCTATGAGGTGGAGGCTCTATATGTATCCTCGGTTTTTCTCTCCTCCCTAGTTTATTTAACCAGAAACAGAGGTGACTGATCTGTCTTGGAAGGCTCCTGCATTTTAAGCCTACACAGGGTTCAGGTCAGGCCAAATATTCCAAAAGCACAAACTGAACGTACCTTGTATCAGCCTGTTTCTCAGCTAGTGCAGATACCGCCACAGCAAAGCCTGTACTGAATTGGACAGTAGTCACCACACCCCTATCCAGACGCAAATCAACTTTTCTTAATCACAATGTGGACCCAAACCCTGTTGATTAAAAGGGAGTGCTGATGGATGGAAAACCACAGACTGCAAAGTATGACAGGGCAACACTTTAATCTACTGTGACCATTCAAGCATTCTATCACCTCACCTTAGTTTATTTACACAGAAACAGAACACTCATTCTTGTCAAAATGATTGAGCATTCTTTTTTTTTTTTTTTTTTTTTTTAATGAAGCAATGAAGCATCACCCAGTGTGGCTAAGTTTGCCTTTTCCACTTATTCCTACAGGTGTTTTATGTCTCAGATCTCTTCAAGCCCAAGACAAAGACTTGCCTGTCTCCACAAGCCAGTCAGAAGGAGATCCTTTCACCTGTGGACATCACTGAGAGGAATAACCATCACAACATGGTGTAGAACTTCAAGAAATTGGATGGGTGTTGTATTTTATTTTGAACTTTTTTTTTTTTAATGACTGCTGACAGCAACTACCTGCTGCTCTCAAAACTCATCAGACAGTAGACTGTAGGGAGAGCACTTTTCAAACAACCCAAACATTGCTCTCACCACCTTCATCAATTCAGTACATTCCAGAGCAATGTACTACAATAATTCATTAGTTCCAACGACTAACTATGCTTAATTCAAATTTCACTTTTTACACTCAAGAAAACATCAGCTTTCAAACAAACACTGTTTTAGAGAATTTAAATCCTTCACCATTTCCAATCATGTGCATTTTACTTCCGACACTTCATATATGCCTTGCAAGAGTTACAAAAATGCAATTTGGAAGAGATATGTAAATGACCTTTTGAACTAATATTTACAAGAATACCAAATATATCACAGATTGCTTAAAAAAAAATTAATAGCTGGGCTGTTGATAAACTCTGACCAGATGTACTTTTTTCCCCTACAAAACAGAAGCAAAACCTTTGAGAGCTTTTATCAAAAGAAAAATCAGATAGACTTGAACCAGCAAATACCATCTTACCAGTAGAAGCAGCACCAGCACAGGCACCGTTTACCCTGGCAAAGCCATGTGTTTGCCAGTATAGCTCTCCTTTGCCTCCCTTTCTCATCCTGATCAGAACAAGTTAAACCAGAAAAAGCACTGCTGTGTCTGTACAACACACAGCACTGCAGAGCCCTGCAGGCCGAGTTACGCTGGCAGGATCCTGTGTCATCCCATTCCTGAGAAGAGCGGCCTTGTGGACCTGTAGGATCTGTAGGTCAAAGTCCACAAAAAAGGGGATCACACTTCGCCCCTGGAGAAGAGTCTCCTTAGGAAATGAACAAAACCAAGACTGTCAATTGGTTGGTCTCTTCTCCCAGGCACTCAGCAATAGGACAAGGGGACACGGACTCAAGCTCTGCCAGGGGAAACTGAAGTTGGAGATCAGAAAAAAATTCTTTACAGAGAGAGTAATCAGGCATTGAAATGGGCTGCCCAGAGAGGGGGTGGATTCACCATCCCTGGAGGTTTTTGAACTGAGATTGGTCGTGGCACTGCCTGCCATGATCTGGTAAATGGACTGGAGTTGGACCAAGGGTTGGACTTGACGATCTCGGAGGTCTTTTCCAACCCAATCGATTCTATGACACCACACACCCATCCACACCAGTCCCATTCGGCCCAGCCTGCACTTTCTGCTGAGAGCAGGACTGCAGCTACACTGCTGCCTTTAGCCAGTTCACAGTACAGCAACAGCATTTCTGGTCCACACAGACACACAGCAAGGCACAGGCTGCTCACAAAGAGGCAGCAGATGTGAATTTGCCATGTGGAAAGAGGCAGTTGCTATTGTGTGTGGAAGGATGTCATACTGTACAACCAAATCCTTTTATTTACATATTTCCTTTTTTCATGTGGGAAAAGCAAATACAAAGCTTTGCTGTTCCAATAAAGAATTCTGCTGTTACAGTATGCTGCAAGTTTTACTTGAGAACACTGCAGGTTAGGGAGGGGACAATGAAAGAGAAATTCATAAGGAAAAGTGGCTTTCAGCAACTTGGTACAAAAATAGATACTGACAACAGCTGCTGACCTCTTTACTTCCATCTAGAAAAAGTGATGGCGAACAGGATAAAAAGTCACCAAATGCCATATCCACTTTACTCACAACAGCTCTTCCCAGCCATACCTTGCTGCTTCAAGAAAACTTGTAAGAACAATGGAGAACTTGCAGGAGTCATGGCCAGAGTCCCGCTTCTACTAATTCGAGACATTGCCTTAGTGCCTTTCACATGTCAGATTCTTGTTACCACTTCCTCAGGGTATGATCTCTGTTCCAGTTAGAAGGAAAAGAGAGTAAAGATTACTTTCAACTGCGAAAACTCAATTTCAAAAGGCACATGAAAGTATCAAGTACAGTTTCATGAAAACAAAGGAGAAAAATTAGAGAACAAAATATCCTGAATTATTATTTATGTCTTCTCATTCAGTTAACATGAATCATCCTCCACTCAAGCCTTCCATCTGAAGATTCAATGCTCCCATTCATTGTTCAAGCTTCATTTCAGTCTTACAGCTTCTCTCAGCCTAAAATGCATTCTTAGTTTCACCATTTTTATCCAGATTCTGTCTTTTAGCATTTTATACCCCATCTCCATCAGATTTATGAGGCTGCATTACTGCCTTTATGCACATGACTGGTAGAGATTAAATTAAACTAAATTTCAGTCAGACTTATACTAAATTCACCTCCTCCTTCTGTCTTCTTACTCACTATTCAGTAGTTATCAATCTCTGCAGCTCTCCACATCACAAAAAACTTGCTACCAGAAAAAGATCTTCAAACAGACTAAAATGTATGCACCTCTAAGATAAACAAGAACTGAAATTAACTTCAAGCCAAGTAAGTGTTCTTTGTCGAATGTGCACGACATTGAGTGTTACATTCTGTTCAGGAAAATTAGAGGACATTTTAATCCCTTTTGCTTTCCTATGCATTTTCGTAAGAGGTAGCACAGTGCATTTAAGCACAATCATGAATGCCTAAAAAAGAGTAATTCTGCTTTTCTCATTTGACTGTTCCCAAATCCCTTAAAAATAGCATAGGGAAAACTCAACTGTGCTGCACTTCAAGACTGGGAACCAGTCAACTAACGTGGCAAGTCACCACCACACGTACTCCTTGAAACACCCGTGGTGGCAACCTGTGAACAGCAGAACTTGCACACAACTCCAACCTGCACCACCTCAAAAAAAAAAAGTCATTAAAACACTTTCAGCAGAGTTTACATCAGCTCTGAGCTAGAACAAAGAAGATCAACCAAAAACCTCAGAATGTCTTAACAAAGACTATGTAAAGATGAAAGAGCAAGATAAGCATACAGTAGAATACACTTAAGTAACCCTACAAAGGGCAGAAAGGTTTTATAGGTTTCATTTGCTGTAGTAAACAATGTTACAACCTTAAAAAAGACAGAGGTGTGACAACAGCGTAATATTTAACACTGAACAGAAGACTGACTGCCTATCTCATTTTTGCAGGAGCCATCAGTAAGCAAGAGAAACACAGCCAAACTTGATGAAAAACAGCTCTTGAACCAGCTTACATTCTTCCTACTGAAAGATTCAATTAGAAAATTAATTCTGGAATTCATAAAGGTTTTAGTTAGAAACTCTCCATTTTTTCAATGCTACATTATCTGTGCCTTCAGGTCAAAAATGGACCTTTTGCTGTTTGAACGAAGAGTAACTACTACAGAAATAATGTTAATATTGCTGTACAACTAAGTAGATACTTTTTGACAGCAATTAAGGAATTTCTGAGATGTTGCTCAACTTACCATTACACTCATTAAATGCACTAGACACTACTTCACCTTCCTGCTCCTCCTTCCACCTCACTCTCAGTAACAAAGCACAGGTTTTGGTTGTGTGTCCCACTCCCATCTCCTCCTGCAATTGGCCTGGATTGCTTTTCTAGAGAGATGTCTCACGTCCACAGACAGAAAAATGCTTCTACGATGAGAAACTCCTGACAGTTAACACTAAAAATCAAAGATAGATGCAATGCCTGAAATGAAAATGTCCCAAACTTCCCTCATGCACCAGAAACAACATTGGGGGAATATAACCTACAGTACAGCCTATACACAACAAATCTAATGGCATGGCATAAAAGAATTCTGTGTACAACTAAGAAGAGAAAAAACCTTGTTTCTAGATGTGAGGATAGATTGAGATGATTACTACAAACACTTGGCAACATTTTATTTTTAGAGGAATAAAGACATTTCTCTAGTATCCCTTTTGTTGTCAAGAAATGAAAAAGACAACAAAATAAACCCCCTCCACAAATGCTTAAAAGGCACAAAAATCTATGCAAGAAAAAAACTGAGGAAAATATGTGGTTTGAATAAGATAATGCAAGCAACTTCTTGATCATCTGTATTATGCAAGTATTCAAGCTCCAATCTTGTAAAATCTCTGGTATTAACTCTACTAACAGATAGCAATATCGAGAAGAAATTGATTGATTTATGGTTACTCTTAAATTTGATATATAGAAAATATGATGCTGTTTATCTCCAAAATAACCACACAAGATCTAATGGGCCACAGACAGAATATCCTTTTGTGCATGTCCTACATACGGCTGGACATTTACATATATCTGCATAATTCCATGGAAAGCAGGACATGGGCTCAAAATAGGAGCAATAAAGAAGGAGATAAAAATTTCAGAGATACATCTTACACAAATCTACCCATAATTACCATATGATTCCTGAACCGATTATGAAAGGCTGGCTAAACATAGATGGTGATCATCCCACTCCATCCAGCTGTGAGGCTGCAGCTGCAGGACAGTGTCCAGGTCTGGTCCACGTAACTGAAGAAAGATGTGAACAGACAAGAGAGGGCCCAAAGGAGGGACACAAAGAGGAACAAAGGGCTGGGGAACCTGCACTGTAAGGAAAGAATAAGCTTGGCCTCTTCCCTCTGAACAAGAGTGGGCTCAGAGGCACCTCATCACAGTGTTCCAGTTGTTAAAATCATTCACTTCAACAAACTCCCTCAGGAGGAAGGGAAATCTCACTGGAGGCTTTCAAGATGCAACTGGACACCTTGACAGAACCTCAGCTATACTCCCTTTCCCACAGAAGGTCGAGACGTATGATCTTCCAAGGTCTCTCCCAATCTGGGCTATTTTATGGTTCCATGACTTATATATTCCAACCCTGATGAAATCTTATGCTCACAAAAAAACCAAACAATTACCACTTGAGGATGAACAAATACTGCTAAGTCAGTTTAGCAAAACAACACAACACTAACAAAAATAATTGATTTGGTGTGACATTAGTCAGAGAAGCAGCTGAAAATACTGAAGTTTGAATATGACTTTTTTAGGGTCTGATCATTGTAAGAATCAGACTGCTAATTTACTGTAACACTCACTGGGATACACCAAGTGTCCTGGAGACCTCAGAACTCTCTTCCTAAAATACAACCAGAGCTCTGAAATTAATTCAGTAAAATTAGTTTCTATACACTAATTTATACATGTTAGTAATTGTAATAAAAACATACCTTAGAAAGAAAAGGGAGGTATTTGAAGCAGATTATTTAATATTGAAATAGTACTAGTAGGTACCTTAGAAAAAACCTTTATTAATGGCAAATTCCTGAACTTTTACTGCATAAATTCAGATGTGTCTATATAGAAAGTAATGAAATATTATTTTTGCCAATCTAGAAATTCCTTCTACTTTCATTACAAATTTTCCCTCTTACCTATGTCCTGATTTTATTCCTGACAATTTGCTGCAAATAGGTCTGTAACATGGATCCTCAACTACAAACAGTATCTTTATGCATACAGATAGATCACCACAGGTGACTACCAGGGATCATCTAATTCAGCCTTGCCTCCCTTGCCCTGCTCAGGCAGTATCAGCTACATCTGGTTGCTCTGGGCCATGTTCCATTGGGCCATGAACATCTCCAGTGACAGAGATTTCGTGATCACTCTAGACGGTCTCTGTCACTGTTTGACCACCTTCACCACAAAAAGAAAAAAAAAACAACCAAAAAAACAACCAAAGAAACAACCACAAGAAACAAACCCATCATTCTTTTGTTCTTAGATGGAAATTCAAGTTTCTTACTTTGTCTCTGTTACCCCTTGCCCTGTCATAGCACAAGACTGAGGTCAGTCTGGCTCTCTCATCTCATCCACTCCCATAATACATCTACACTTGTGTTTAAGACCCACTCAAGACTCGCCCAAACAGTCACAGCTCTCAGCCCCTCTTAATCTGACAGACGATTCAGTCTGTTCACCAGCTTCACGGCTCTGCATTAAACTCGCTCCAGTAAGTCCACGTCTCTCTCTTGTACTGGGAGCCCAGTACTGGACACAGCACCCCAGATGTGTCTCACCAGTGCTGAGCACAGGGGAAGGATCACCCCACAGGCTGCTGACAATGCTCCTCCCAGTGCAGGCCAAGACACTGTTGGCCTTCTTTGCCACTGCTGACTGTTCCTGTCCTAACGTCCACGTCCTTCTCTGCAGAGCTGCTTTCCAGATGCTCAGCCCCAGTTACTGCCCAGCACTCCCCAGTGCTAGAACTCTCCATTTCCTTTTTTTAGCTTCACAAGATCCCTTGCAGCCCAATTCTCCAGCACATCCACATCATTCTGGATGTCAGCACAACAACCTGATGCTTCAGCTACTTCTGTTTTGAATTGCCTGTGAACTTGTTAAGGGTGCATGCCCTCTGTCCCAGCATCCAGGTCATTAATCAGAATGTTCAGCAGTACTGGGCCCTGTATGCATCCTGGGGAGCACCACCAGTGACTTGCCTTCACCTGGACCTTGTGCTGCTCATCACCACACTCTGTTCCCAGCCATTCAAGCAGTTTTCAATGGATCCCACTGTCCTTCTACCTAACCCATACACTGCCAGCTTGTCTGTGAGGAGACCATGGCAGAAGCTGCCAAAAACCTTATCAAAGTTAAGGTACTCTGTCCCTTTCTCCAAAGGAAATGACCTCATCACGGAAGGCTCTTAGGCTGGTTAAGCACAATTTTCTCCTCATAAATCCATGCTGTTCCTCACCACCTTCAGCATGAACCATAATTTAAAGGTAAGAATCACATAATAACCGAAACTTTTTTATGCTTTATCACTATCCAGAGTGATAGAGCAGGTATTTTACATAAAAATAAAAAATACTAACAACCACCTTCAGTCCTTATACAGTATCCAACAGTATATAAAGCAGGTCAAGTACACAGACCTTGTCAAGCACCAGCACCATTCGACTGGTACTGACCGTACTCCCGAAGGACACTGATGTTGGGAGAGGCTTTGGCCTGGCCCCTATATTTGCACTCCCCACATTAAGGCTGACAGGCTGACAAGGTCAGGGTGACCTTGGGGAGCCTAAAAGGTGGTAAACAACCCTAGAACAATCAATGGGTACCAGACTCATTGGCGCCTGAGTCTGGTGTCTGTCGCATGAACAGCTCGTGCACTGTGCCTCCCAGCCAATGGGAGGACTCCTCCACCTCATGAACAAAGATTCCCAGCCTATCCCAAGCCACCCTTGGTCGCGTGTACCCTCCAAAACCCTATGTAAGTGTGTACCCCCCCTTAATAAAGAGTTCTTATGTTCTTGCTTTTAACCTGAGGGCATGGCGGTATCTCTACAAGAATGACACACATGCGTCTCGAAGCCCGAAACCTGGGATCATGTCGGGGCTGACCTGCCGGGGCACGGAAAAAACCTCTCGCTACATCGCAACTTTTTCCTATACACTGAGGAACCCACAAGTGCAAAACTTCGGTGCAGCACAAAGACCATGTCAGAACAAGATCTCTTCTCCTTCTTCCTACTGCTGAGTCTACCAGGAAGACAAGTATGAAGATCTTTTTTTTTTGGTGGGGGGAGGGGTCGGGTGGTGGTGTTAAGGGAGAAGGATAGGTATGTGAGAAACTCAAAAAAATTAAGGGAGTCACAAAACTTATGGGAGAATCAACAGACGGAGCTCTGCACTGAAGAGACCCACGCCCCTACTGCAACATTTATGTTCCTCCTCGCTCCACAGTCCCAAAACATTTAGACAAAAACACCCAGAAACACAGCACAATATGACGCTTCTCAAGAGAGCAGGCCAGTTGATGAAGTGTGGAAGTCCCACACTGATGTTCTGGGAGTCAATCTATGATACAAAACAAAAACTAAATAAAGAGCAGGTCAAGAGACCCTAGTCACTGTTTAAACAAAATTACATCATCTCATTTAACTAGAAATACCGACTACACTACTGAAAAATCCCCCTCAGACTTTTTCTGGCTTCCAGTCGTGTCCCTCTTCTGGTTTTCTTTGTCTGAAGCTTTCATTTACTGATGTAACTAACACACTGAGTTCACTCACTGCTTCACTTCCTGTATCAGCTTGGGTACGATGTCGCTCCCCTGTGTTTAACCACTCATTGAAGACAGAACTTCTAACACCACACATTCAGCCAGAACTAAAATCAGACTTTTGTTCAGGTCTGTTCTGTAACTGGTCCAAACAGTACACTATCCACCAGCTTTAGAAAAGTAAAGTGTTTCCCTTATGCAGAGCACAGGAATTAATAAAGAAATTCACTACCTAAAAAGGGAAGTATTCACTGTTAACTACATTAACTGCTCAACAGAGAAGAAACCTCATACACTAAAATCAATTTACATCACATTTCTTTTTTTTTATATAGTACCTAACTGAACTTGCCAACATTATTTCCCTTCAGTTTCCAGGGGAACAAGTGTTGCTGACCGGCTTAACGGAGTCGCTGACACCAATATCGTGTAACCAGGCAAACTCAACTTTATTCAAATTACAACAACATTTATGACCTCTGATCTGACTCCACCCCAGGGGTCAGCACCTTGACCCCATTGGCTCAGGCTGCATCTTTGGACATATAAGGTAAAAGTCCAAAGCTCCTTTCAGGGGGCGTTCCCGGTGTGGTTGTTTTGCAGGTAAAATCCAGAAGCTTCCAGGCTCAACTAGGGCCTGGGCCCCAACACACATAGGTTGCATAGATTCTTCTAGGTTGCTCAAATCCTGAAGTCAGTTATTAAAGCTCTTTCCCACAAGATTGTAAGCTTTCTCATGCCCTGGCAAGGCCATGGTGTTTGTGAGAAGCCACCTGTAGATAGCAAGAAGACAAAACATAAGAAGAAGGCCTAGAGGTCCTGGAAGATCTCCAGAGGGCAGTCCTGAAGACCCCCATGGGTGGGGCACAGAGAGAAATGAAGATCATAATTGGTTGTCAATATCTCATCTGTAAATTACTAGAGAAGTTATAAAAGTTGTAACATTTCTGGTCAGGGGGTCTCAGACCTTCTGCTGTGCACCTTAGAGGCTTCTAATAAAGGTAACCTGTATATCTTTCTCCATTAAAACTGTTTTCGTGTGTCTATTTTGACAGGAATAGGCAACAGGGTGATCAGCAAAACCCACTCACCCTTCAACAACCCCATCTGGCCCATACGTAAGTCTGATGGAGGGTGGAGATTTACTGTAGACCATTGTGGTTTGAATGAAGTTACCCCACCGCTGAGTGCCGCTGTGCCACACGTGCTGGAGCTCCATTATGAGCTGGAGTTCAAGGCAGCAAAGTGGTATGCCACTACTGACATTGCTAATGCGTTCTTCTCCATCCCCTGGCACCAGAGTGCAGGCCACAATTTGCTTTTACATGGAGGGGCGTGCAGTACACCTGGAACCAACTGCCCCAGGGGTGGAAGCATTGCCCTACCCTTTGCCATGGACTGATCCAGGCTACACTAGAGAAGGGTGAGGCCCCAGAGCACCTGCAATAGTGATGATCTTATTGTATGGGGGGACACAGGAGAGGAAGTTTTCAAAAAATGAAAGAAAATCATTCAGATTCTTCTCAAAGCTGGTTTTGCCATCAAAAAGAGCAAGGTCAAGGGACCTGTCAGAGAGATTCAGTTCCTGGGGGTGAAGTCGCAAGATGGACAACAGATCCCAACAGAAGTCATCAACAAGATTGTAGTGATGGCTCCACCGACTGACAAGAAGGAAACGCAAGCTTCCCTGGGGGCCATAGGTTTCTGGAGGATGCATATTCCAGAATACAGCCAAATTGTGAGCCCACTTTACCTAGGGACTTGCAAGAAGAACAAGTTCCAATGGGGCCCTGAACAGCAGCATCTTTTAAACAGATTAAGCAAGAGATTGCACATGCTGTGGCCCTTGGACCAGTCAGGACGGGACCAGACATGAAAAATGTACTTTATTCTGCTGCTGGAAACAATGGTCCTTCCTGGAGCCTCTGGCAAAAGGTGCCTAATGAGGCCAGAGGCCGACCACTCATATTCTGGAGTCGAAGTTACAGAGGAACTGAAGCCAACTACACCCCTACAGAGAAAGAGATCCTAGCAGCTTATGAGGGGATACAAGCAGCCTCAGAGGTCATTGGCACCGAAGCACAACTTCTTCTAGCACCCCAACTACCAGTGTTGAACTGGATGTTTAAAGGGAAGGTGCCCTCCATGCATCATGCCACTGATACCACATGGAGCAAGTGGGTTGCTCTGATTACACAGCGTGCTCGAATTGGAAAACCAGGTTGCCCTGGGATCCTTGAGATCATAACAAATTGGGCTGAAAGTGAGAACTTCAGTCTGGCAGATGAAGAAGAAGGAGAACAGGTAAATCGAGCCGAGGAAGCTGCACCATACAATCAGTTGCCTGAAGAAGAAACACATTATGCCCTTTTTACTCATGGTTCCTGCTGCATAGCAGGGAAAATCCAAAGATGTAAAGCAGCTGTTTGGAGTCCCACTCAACAAGTAGCAGAGGCTATTGAGGGAGAGGGCGAATCAACTCAATTTGCAGAGCTCAAAGCTGTTCAATTGGCCCTGGACATTGCTGAATGAGAAAAGTGGCCAAGACTTTACCTCCACACTGACTTGTGTATGATAGCCAATGCCCTCTGGGGATGGCTAAACCCATGGAAGAAGACCAATTGGAGATGTGGAGGAAAACCCATCTGAGCTGCTGATATATGGCAAGACATCGCCAACCGAATAGAGAACTTGACTGTGAAAATTCACCATGTGGATGCCCATGTACCAAAAATCTGAGCTAATGAGGAACATCACAATAACGAACAGGCAGATAGAGCTGCCCCAGTTAAGGTGTCACAGGTAGATTTGGACTGGCTACATAAGGGAGAGTTGTTCCTGGCTCAATGGGCCCACGAAGCCTCAGGCCATCAAGGCAGAGATGCCACCTATAGGTGGACACAAGACCGAGGGGTGGATTTAACCATGGACACTATTTCCCAGGTTATCCATGATTGTGAGACATGCCACAATTAAACAAGCCAAAAGAGTGAAGCCCATATGGTATGGTGGGTGGTGGAACAAGTACAGACATGGGGAGGCTTGGCAAGTTGATTATACCACACTGCCACAGACTCGCCAAGGTGTTATGTGCTTACTATGGTGGAAGCAACTACAGGATGGTTGGAGACATACCCAGTGCCTTACGTCACTGCCCAAAACACCATCCTGGGTCTTGAAAAGCAATTATTGTGGCGGCACGGTACTCCAGAGCGAATTGAGTCAGACAATGGGACTCATTTTAAAAATAGTCTGATTACTACCTGGGCAAAAGAACATGGCATTGAATGGGTGTACCATATCCCTTACCATGCAGCAGCTGCTGGGAAGGTTGAGTGGTGTAATGGACTATGAAAAACCACTCTGAAGGCATTGGGTGATGGACTTTCAAGAATTGGGATCAGCACCTAGCAAAGGCTACATGGCTAGTCAACACTAGGGCTTCTGTCAACCGAGCTGGTCCTGCCCAGTCAGAGTCCCTTCACACTGTAGATGGAGAAAAAGTTCCTGCCATTCCCTTGAGAGGTATGCTGGGTAAAGCAGTCTGGGTTAACCCTGCCTCAAGCACATTCAAACCCATCCATGGGATTGATTTTGCTCAGGGACCAAAATTAACTTGGTGGGTAATGAGAGAAGATGGGAAGACCCAGTGTGTGCCTCAAGGAGATTTAACCTTGGGGGAAAAAATAACTTGCTTTTCTGAGTTGTGTGTTGCAGGAAATGAACCACCAGGTGAAGAAGACCTGAGCTGAGCTGGTGTTGGTGTCCAATGATTGACTGCTTTTCCTGCCTGAAATATCCACCCTAATGGACTAAAGTCTACCAGCTGGAGGAGTGGAAGATGGCCCTGGAAAGAACAAGGACTGTTTAAGTGTGGGAAATAAATTAATATTGGATATGGGTTTTAATCTGATATAATATGAAATAAGGGGTGGAGATTGTGGTAGTTTTGGCTTTAGTTTTAGCTAGGTCTCAATTCAGCAGGCCCAGAGAATGTGACATAGATAAGAAGGGACAAGCATCACCTGACTTAAGCAACCAAAGAGATATTTCATATCATCTGACATCATCAAGAAGTATAAAAAGAGAGGGAGGTGGAGCTTCTGCCTCTTTTTGGTCTTCGCCTTAGACCCGTGAAGACGCACTGCCCTGCCTCTACAGAGATTAGGCCTTGCCGCCATCTGCACTGTGTTATCTAGGGAGGTGAACATTTTCTTGTTAATTTTTCTCCTCTCTTGCTGGGAGTTTTCTCTGGAAGAGTTT
>JAWWLZ010000553.1:0-14458 GCA_035041345.1 Poliocrania exsul | reverse complement strand
ATTAGCTATAATAGTAATAAGCGACAGTTGGCTAATAATAATTTTGAGAAGGATTTTTACAAACTCAAAAATAATGCTCTGTATGGTAAAACTGTTGAGAATGTCCGCAGACGTATTAATTTTAGAATTTGTAATGATGCTGAATCTCACATGAAGTTATCTAGCAAGCCGTCGTTTTTAAAATCAATTATTTTTAATGAGAATTTAACAGGTGTTCATTTAGCTAAAGAATTTGCCGTTTTAAATAAACCTGTTTTCATAGGTCAAGCCGTTTTAGATTTAGCCAAGTTAGAAATGTATGAGCTTTATTATAATAAATTGTTACAGTATGAATCAGAATTTAATTGTAAAATACGCGTTGTTGGTGGTGACACGGATTCGTTTTTCTTATCTGTGGTAAACTGCAACGTATATCAAAAATTATTACCTGCTATGCAGCGGGACAAACTCCTCGATACTTCCAATTATGCTTTAACTCATTCTTTATATTCTAAAGAAAATAAGGCAAAATTAGGTTGTATCAAGGATGAGAGTGAGGGATGGCCTTATAAGGAATGGGTACTTCTCAAACCGAAATGCTATTCAATGTTATGTGTTGATACACATGGTAATAAAAAACGAGCAAAGGGTGTACGTAGAGCAACTGTTCGTCAGGAGATTACGCATAAAGATTATGTAGATGTATATAAGAATCAGCTTATTGTGCGTGCACAACAAGTTCGATTTGCATGTACTCTACATCATATCCATACCTTAAAGTATAATAAGATTTCTCTAAGTATTTACGAGGATAAGAGGTTTTGGGTAGATGTCAACTTTAGTTTACCCTATGGTTATTTTAAATTAAATCAAGTGAAACCCAAGAGGTTAGAGATTGGTAATGTCCCCATACATGTCAGTGATGAGGAACCACCTAGTAAACGCGCTCGTACTGATTCTACCTAGTTATTTGAAAACAGTTGTGATTTAATTAACTTTGTGATATATTTGTTTTACTTTCAGAGGATGTGTTATATTTTTATGAGATTATCTTTCTTATGAACTATTTATTTAAAAGAAATTCATGATTTATATAGGAATGGTATGATTCTAAGATATAGAGAACTTTATAACTGATGTTCGTTTTATTTAAAGATTATTTCATTTTACTTTTAAAATCTACCTCATCCTATCTACCTCGCAGTATTTATTTGCTTTTTGTATATATTATATTATAATGCTTCTTGATTTATATGTAGTTACAAATTGTATTTGGTAATAAAAACAAAATTCTTTATATTATAAAGTTGTTCTTTATTTCATATATAAATTTCATTTTAGTCAACAAGATTATGCACGAATGCTTACAGCACCATATCCCACTTTCTTCGAGGATAATCCTCAGTTGGATGGATCATTCATCCAGTACATTATTAATTCGTATTTAAATACATTAAAATCATATTTATAATAATAAATAACTTTTAACGGATCAATGTTGTTATCAATTGAAAGAAATTAGTCTTTGAAATTTTCCAATGACTTCCTCGAGAAGTATAATTTTCAATTTGTAATTCTAACAAGTTAACATTAAGCTGAATATCTAATATATGTAAAGGCTGAGCTTTAATAGAGAAATATGATTCTTCTCTTATATCATCTTTAACAAATGTAACACATAGAGAGCATGTAACTTTCATAAGATGTCGTTCTTCATTTAAAATTTGAATTGTATCTTTTATTAAAGGTAGAGCTAATTGAAAAAATTCAGATGGAAATAAGAGTAGATCTGTTGTGAAGCGTATAGTTCTCACAATATTATCATGAGCTGAATTACAAATAATACGAGTTATTTCATTCCTGGAGGTCATTGGAAGATTAGGTGTACATTCGAAATGATCATGATGTTGCGTATAATGTTTTTGTGGAATATTAAAATGATGTTCTTGACGATGTCTTACTAGATTACTTTTTCGACTAAATATTTCAGTACAGTCACAGCAAGGAAACATGATTAAATAATGACTAGTAAAATATAAATCAAGTTTATAAACATAATAGAGAAAAGTTAAATACCTTGACGAGTTTTACAATGGAAGACGATTTTCATCTCGTTTTACTTAGCAATAGTCAATTAGATAATACACCATCTAAATTTTTAACAACCTATGCTCGTGCTATTCAAATTCAGGATGCTCATGAATGGGAAGTTGGATTGAAAGAAATCTCTTTTAAAAATACAATTAGAACAATTGATAAGGATTTTGCTA
Organism: Poliocrania exsul; assembly: GCA_035041345.1. Taxonomy (NCBI): domain Eukaryota; kingdom Metazoa; phylum Chordata; class Aves; order Passeriformes; family Thamnophilidae; genus Poliocrania; species Poliocrania exsul. Next base: position 12,209 of record JAWWLZ010000553.1, on the reverse strand, counting down.
TTATCAAGAAACAATGGTCCAAATCTAAAGAACCTCTAACAGATCAACCTTTTAAATTCAAAAATAGTGTTATAACTCCATATGATGATGTTAAACAGATTCCTTGGATTATAGTAAATGAATCCAAAAGAAAACCATTTCTGAAACAAAAGTTTCGTTCACTTGTAGTTATTAAAGATGTAATATTTGAAACTGATGAATTTAAAATGCTTATCAAACCTAACGGTCATGTCAGCATTACAAACAAGACACTATATCATGTAGAAATAAGCTTAGATCGTACACTTGCCCTATGTCTTGGATTTTTAATAAATTGTGGTATACCTACACTAGAACATAACCCCAAAGGAGAGGCTTACATAATTAGTATTAAAAATAAGGGTGAGTTTGTTGGGAAGTGGAAACCAATATTAGTACTAGGGACTACAAATCACATATTTTTACAACCAGAAAAATATGACACTAAATTTACGATTAAATTTAATGATTATATATATATGGAAGATCAGCATACACTTACATTAAAACCAGGAAGTTATATAGATCCAAAAGAATTGGAAAAAGAATTAAATCAAGACAAAGAAACTGGAAAATATTTTAAATTTAAATATGATCAACATTTGAATCGTTTTGAAATTATTTCAACATCAAAGGATACAGATTTATCACTTCACTTTGAAAATGGTCTCCATGATGTATTAGGATTTACCGATACTATTATTCTTCATAATACTTCTCCGCAGCAAGGTAAATTGGAAGTAGATCTACAGCGTGGAATCTCTAGTCTTTTCATCTATTGTGATACCATACAATCTATTCATGTAGGATCTATTATAGCGCCATTGTTGAGAACTGTTTCATTTAATATTAAACAATATGGAGAAGTAATTAACGTCAACTATACTAACCCAATTTATCTTCCTGTCTGCAAGTCCTATATTAATGCTATTGATATTAAAATCTGTGATTCAATAGGACAACTTATACCTTTTGTTGAAGGATTGACTACAATGATTCTACATTTCAGACGTAAATAAACGTAATATATTAGTCACTCACTTATATAGGAATTAAAACAATCATGATTACTTATAGAGGTATTAACCGTAGACAAGTAGGAGGAGGTGTATGGTCCACTTTAATGCGCGGTATTCGTCCAATAATTATGAATATTGTTCGCACATTAAAACCTCATGCGGCCAGTGCTGTAAAAAGAGCAGCTAAGTCTGCAGTCAATGTAGGTGAAGATTTAGCGATGAATTTTCATCAAGGTAAATTTAATAAAGATCGTTTTAAACAATCATTGAAAGGGGAAGCCATAAAGTTATCCAATGATACACTTTCCTCACTTAAAAGAAAACTAGTTCAACAAGATGGTAGTGGTAATAAACGGAGACGCTTGAATCCACCACGTCAAGTTAAGCGAAAAATGAAGAAACAGATTCAAAAACGAAGATCTACAAAACGTAAGCCTTCCAAGAGAGTGCAGAAGCGAAAAACTAGAAAAACTAATAAACGTAAGCCCCTAAAAGGAGGTATAAGCAAGCGCTCCAAGAAAAAGAAGAAATCAGTTTCTAGAAAAGTACTCAAGGATATTTTTAATTAATAATGGAGTTACATGGAGATGAATGCCCCTGCAGTTTAAATGAAGTTGAATTATTTGATCCAATTTCAAAACAAGTTGTTTTAGAAAAAACTAAAGAAACCAGTTACTCATCCATTACAAGTCTTACTACTAATGACGGTGTTATTGAATTTAAAGTAGAAGGTTCAACTGATGAATTCATTGATTTAAATGACATAGAGCTTGTGGTTGATTGTAAAGTAATGAATGGAACAGCAGACCTGAAAGAAACCGATATCATTGCACCTGTAAACAATTGGTTGCATAGTATGTTTTCAGATGTGAAGCTTGAAATTCAAAATAAAGTGATTGAAGGTGGTGAATACATGTATCCTTATAAAGCATTCTTTTATAATTTACTATCTCATAGTTCTCAATCTAAAAGAACTCAATTAGTAAACAGTGGATGGATAAAGGATACTGCAGGACAAATGAATAGGGGAACCGCTGATAATACAGGTTTTCAATCGAGAAAAAATTTGATTTTAAAAAGTAAAAGTGTACAACTAGCTGGTCCTTTACTATTGGATATGTTGATTCAAAACCGATATCTACTACCCAAGACTAGTTTCAAATTATCTCTCAGTCGTATGAAATCGGAATTTCAATTATTAATTCATACTGCTACCACTGTAGCAGGTAGAGCAACTGCAGTACAAGTAGCGATTGAATCTGCTACTCTGTATGTGCGACGTATAAAAGCGCTGCCAAGTTTAATTGAAACTATGGAAAATAATCTCATCACTCAAAATGCACTCTATCCTATTCAACGAACTGTAATGAAGACCTTTACTATAAATACAGGATCGTATACTTTTAATTGTCAAGAACTGTTTTCTGGACAATTACCAAAGCTTATATTTCTAGCTTTTGTACGTAATGATGCCTACAGTGGTCAGTATACTCAAAACCCCTTTAATATGCAGCATTTTAATGTCAACAACATTAAACTAACTGATTCTAGTGGTACAGCTCATTTTGAAGAATATAAACCAGATTTTACAAATAATAAGTATGCGCGTGAATATAATGCATTATTTAAATCATTGGGTATTTACAATCAATCAGAAGATATTGATATCACTCGAAAAGAATATGGTCAAGGATACACAATCTTTGGATACAACCTTACACCTGATTCACATGCATCTGGTCATGTACAAATTGCCCGTAATGCCTCTGTACGACTGGATCTTAGTTTCGCTAATCCTATTGCAAATACTATCAATATTATTGTTATGGGTGTTTTTGATGGTCTCATTCAAATTACACAGGATAGAAATGTTATTTGCGATTGGAAATCATAAACATACAAGTGAATGGAGGGAATTATTCAATCATGACAACTACAATAACGCTGCGTGCATTTGCAAACAAACTGTTTACTCAGTCAGAGTTCCTCGGTGTTTTTGCCAGCGATACCTTACCCAAAACAGTCGGTCCTTTTCACAATACATGTCTTATCATTAATACTGATACACAAAATCTTCCTGGTACGCATTGGGTAGCTATTATAACACGAGAAGATGAAGCCTACTATTTTGATCCTTTTGGATACCCACCTCCACAACTTTTTGCTACTTGGTTAACTAAATATTTCAGTAGTTGGACTTATAGTAATCGTCAAGTACAAGCCATTGATTCTGACAAGTGTGGTTACTTTTGTCTACACTTTTTATATTTAGCAAAACAACCTTATTTTACAAACATTGCATTGAATGCCATCTTAAATTACATTCATCCTAAAACTTTGAACTTTTATCATTATGAATATTCTGTAACTGATTTTATTATTTCGCAGAATTTATAATCAGTCTTTTATTTTATTTTATATATTAATATTTCAATAATAATAAAGTGTCGTATTATTCCAAAAACTGTTGTTTTTATTGTTCTTTTAAAAAAGATTCAACGTTATTACATTTTACAAGTTCAAAATGATTATCACAGCAATAAATAGGTAATACATTTTCATAAAAGGCTAATTCGAAACAATCGAACAAACTACAGTGATAACCGTATACCATACGAGCATTCTTTGAGTGATTGGATGTAGGTTTAGTGTTAAAGGGAACAGTATGTTGTAAATAACAACACGGTAAAGTGACACAACATTTCTTCATAGCCATTGTCGCTATGTGATAGACTTCATATTGACGCCTTGCCCATGGATGAAGAGTCACCTGCTTATAGCTGAGATGAGTAAGCATTATCAGACCAGGAATCCATTTGTGTAAATATTCACAGGTTGTATCGAGTCCATTTCCCATAATTGTGATTTCTTCAAAGTTGAAATTTCGAATCCATGTAAGAAACTTTTCTTTCACGCATTCTTCATCACTTCCAAAATATTCCAGAGTAGTTGCTTCAATACAGTGACTATATCTAGCTTGCAAAAGATAGGTTTGTATATTGTCTATCGGTTGTTGGATGAAAGAATGAAATATTGAAATCAATCTCTCATTGTAGACCATGATAGCAGCAACCTCGATAATTTTCTCTTCATATCGTTCAAAGTCTAGAAAGATTTGAGCCATCGTGATAAAATATGAGTATGAGTAGACGGAGAGAAATAATATATCTAACTAGTATGCATAGACTTATAACATATACCCCCACCCCTGTAACCAATCAGAAGTAAGGTCAATTAATTCATACATTACATATTGAATAGTCAGACAATTATTTACAAGTGCAATGGATAACGTGGTGACTGACATTTTGGCTTACTCTCATTTTAATGGAACTTACACAATCGATGGGCTTCCGGAATTTATTCCTTATTCAACGAGACAATATATATCCTACCTCATCAAGATTGACGAACAGGTGTTTTTTCCTTTAATAATTCATAATTCTAAAGTTATAATATTAAATCCAGCAACTCCATTAATAAATATCCCGTGTGATCTCATACAAAGACTGTCACACTATGATATACAAATTATTCATGGTGATTTCATTGTTAATTTAAAACATTTATGGGGAGTTTGTATATTTTTTCTCTATCACTGTATCAATTTTTCTATTAAGGAATTTGAACTTCACTTTCCTAATGATTCATCTTATCATGAACATTATTTAAACTTTCATGATTTTTTAAAAGTGCAAAAGCCTTATCATTTTAATAATTGGTGAATCTAATAATAAATTATGCTAGACAACATTAATCATTAAGTCAGACACTATTACCAAACTTTATCTGACAGCCAGACGTGTAGGCGTATTAAAATGTAAACAAGAGAGCGGTAGATCAAATAAATACATGGGTGTATATTGAATCGTAAATAACTTTATCAGTCAGACCGTGGGAAAAATAAAATAATTGCAAACCTTATCTGACAGCTAGACGTGTAGGCGTATTAAAATGTAAACAAAAGAGCGGTAGATCAAAGAAATAGGTTGGTATAATTCAGACCGTGGGAAACTAATTAATTACAATCCTGACAGCCAGACAGTCTTATCAGTAAACCAGACAGTGCGGCGGTAGATCAAACATTGAAAAATAGGTGGGTGTATAATTCTTAACCAATAGGGAGAGAGGGGGGAGGGAGTATCCCTATATAATAGAGTGTAAGTTTAAAAGATTATTCATCTACTATCACAAGTTCTGCCTGACCTACCTTACAATTCATTTACGATTTAAGATGAATATCACGAAAGCTAACGTTGTGAAGGAAGTCACATTTCTCAGTCAATCTCTCAATGGACAGAGGCCTTCTTTGAGATCACAATTAATCTTCATTGATTCAAAACCTACTGTAGACCCCAAGAATGAATATATTCTTTTCAAAATAACCAAGAGCATGAGTGAATCTTTATATACTGAGATTACAAAAATGGAGCAGCAACTGTCTACTGCTTTGGTTACCCTACCGAATGACTTATTCATAAAATTGAATTTCCACTGTCAGAGAGTTCTCAATGAGACGGAAGCCCCTTTCTGCATTCGACCAAATTATTTTGAAAATGAAAATATTCCTGAGCCTACACTGTTTCTCAAAGGAAAAGTCAAGAGTGTGTTGACCTTTCAAAATGGCAAACCCATTACAGTGGATCAAATGGGAGCAGGCTACTATGAATTCTCTATCAACGCAGATACAACCTATTGTGGTCCACATAAAAAGCCTCATCATGTTTACAATCTCATGCTACGAATCTTGAGAATTGACTTTACTCCATTGATTGAAATGTCAGAACAGAAAGAAATATTACCAGAACGTAAGCGAAAATCAGAAGAGCCATGTGAATTAGGTCGTATAAAAGTACGTCGTGTGAAAGCTTCACGAAAAATCAAGCCTATCGATGATGGTTCATCCGACAAACTGAAATCTGATAGTGATATATGTGAAGAACTATTTGGTCACTTAGATGCATGATTGGTAAATACTGTGTATCGTTTTAAGGTTTGCTTACAATTTAATTTAAAAGAAACTTTTACATTATTAAAAACACAGTTTGTAAATATTCGCTTAACTAGTACTTTACCTACTCAATTAATTATACGTATGCCTTCGTATACATTATTAATTTTCACCTCTGGTCAATGTCGTTTTATGGGTTGTATAACTAGTGAAAAAGCACAATTTATTATTAGTTCACTTTCTATTATTTATAGTTCAATTATTTCTCCATTACAACTTGTCTCACAAACAGTAGTACTTACTTTAGATGCTTTGCATATTCCTATAAATTTATATAAATTTGCCATTGAATTTTCTAATAATAAAAATGTTTCATTTGAACCTGAATTATTTCCATCTCTCTCTCTCTACTTTTGGAAACCATTACATGTAAATGTTTTTTCTACAGGAAAAGTTGTGATATTAGGGAAGAATACTGTTGATTATGTTTCTATAATAAATGATTGGCTAAATGTGAACTTACTACTATTATACTCATGAATGTTGTATTATTATTATTATTATTATTCAGTTATAACCTTATCATTATTATAAACATGAATGTTTTATTACTATGTACTTTATTTGATTATCTAATCAATAAACTATTATTTTCAACAATGAGAGATTTTTATAATCAATCAGACTATATTTCATTACATAAATGTTTTGAATGTTTACGAAACTATAATAGTTCTAATCTACAAAGTGAGAATTGTTTCAAACCATGTCTAAACTCGAATCATTCTAGTGGGATAATATTTACATTAATTATAATTCTAATGATAATTGTTCTATCTTGTGTATTCGCTTTAAATAGATGTATAAACAAACACAGACAGTCTAGATTTTACTAATAGCAACAATATGCAAGTCTATGACGCTAGATTTAAAGTCAACAGTACTATTACTATAGCAGGGCCATCACAGAGCGGAAAATCTACATTAGTTGAAAAGATTGTAGCAATGAGAGATGTCTTATTTAATGAATCGTTTTCACAAGTCTATTGGTTCTGTGCTTACTCTCCTTCTAAAAAACTTGATGGTGTAACGTATAGAGTTGGTTTACCACAGAATATGATGCAAGATATCCCCCCTCGTGCATTAGTTATTTTGGATGATTTTATGAGTGAACTATCGAAATCAAATGAACTCACAAATATTATGACCAAGGCAGTACATCACTTACCAATGACACTTATCTATATTACTCAAAATATGTTCCAGAAAGGTAATGATGTGAAAACACGTCGTATGAATACAAACTATCTTATAGTTTTTAAAAATCCACATGATCGTTCACAGATAGATTACATTGGTCGTCAAATGTATCCACATGATGGCAAGTTTCTCAGTCATGCTTACATAGATGCTACTAGCAAAGATGCTTACAGTTATTTACTAATTGACTGTCAACAAGAAACCCCTGATGAAATTCGTATACGAAGTAAAATTACAGATAGAAATGTTAAAGTCTACACCCCTCAATCTATCTCACTGAAATTATAAACACAATGAATAATATAACCTGATTACTACTTTATAAATAAATCAGTACAAAATGAAGCATCTAGAAAAACATCGCTACATGTTTGAGGTGTTGAAAAAAGCGAGCCCTCAGTTACGTAAAGCAATTTTACAGAATAGCGATGATGAAGTCATTTGTATTCTAGCTGAAATTATTGTTAATCTTATGGAAGGACATATTAAAATATCCCCACAACAGAAACAACATCTTGCGCAACATAAAAAAATGTTTAGACAAATTGTAAAAAATTGTTCTCATAGTAATCATTTAAATAAGAAGAAATTACGAAGATCAGTAGTGCAAGTGGGCGGGGCTCTTCCATTTTTAATTCCCATGTTAATCCCTCTGATCGCTAAAGCAGCTCTTGCAGGTGCAGTTTCTACTGGAGTTGGAATGGCTACTAAAAAAATAATTGGAGGATAATTTTTAAAAGTCTTTATAAACATTCTATAATAAAAAATATTTATTTAATATCATCATCATCATCGTCATCATGAATTCCTATCGTGAAATGGTGCTAGTTTCTTTGGAAGAGTATAAGCAATTACGTAAACAACTTTTAAATCAAAATGCTCCAGAACTTGCACGTAATCTTTTTGAAGTGAGAGAACATACTGAAAATTTGCCTGTTGATCAACGCATTCGATTAGAAGGTGAAGTATTGAGACAACATATTAAACAACCTGAAACCTCAACACCACAAATGATTTCATCGCCTATTATTAATACATTGAATGATGATGTCATTTTATCTAATTTAAGTAGTTTTACAAAACTAAATAAAGTACGCGCTAATCAAATCTATCAACATATGAAAGCATCTAAAGCACAGTGGAATGAAATGGGTCAACTACTTGATGAGAATGATAGTCCCATATATAATTCAAATATAGTGGAATTAATTGATTATGTTACCAATACAAAGAAAAATGCACGCATTCCCGCTGGATTTGATATATTTATAGACTTGATACATGACTCTCAACTACCTCGTAATTATTTAAGTACTCTAGGAGTAACACGTGTGGATGACTATAAACATTTACAAAGTGATTCAGAGGATAATGTTCAAACATCCTCACCTGATACTAAACAATGGAGTCGTATTAAAATAGAGAAAGGAAAACCATTGAAACGATTAAAATAAACAATATGATGCTGTGTGATCTTTTTACTTGTTGTTGTTGTCCAAAACCTGATGATACAGATGGTGTAAATATTCAAGTTAATTTCTCAAATGCCTGCTGCCAAAAAACAGTCAGATCAGAAACTCCTCGGAGAAACTTATTTCAACGCGCTGCAACCAGCTTCATTTGGCGGAGTAGACAGACTAGTGAAAAGCAGTCTATTCCCTGTAAAGAAAGTTCAGACGTTTTTAAATCAGCAATGGACCTATCAGTTTCATAAACCAGTTCGATATAAATTTCCTAGACGAAAGTATATGGTGCGTGGAGTGAATGAGCAATGGCAAGCTGATTTAGTTGAAATGCAACCTTATAGTAGAGAGAATCAAGGTTATCGCTATATCCTCTGTGCTATTGATATATTTTCACGCTACGCCTATACACATCCATTGAAAGATAAAACCGGTAAAGAAGTAGCAGCAGCTTTGACAACTATTTTTAATAATAGTACACATCTACCTAAACGAATGCAAACTGATCAAGGTCGTGAATTTTATAATCAACATGTACGTCAAATGTTGTCTGAATTTAATATAGAATTATTTAGCGTCTACAGTGAAAAGAAGGCTGCACTAGTAGAACGATTTCAACGCACCTTACAAGAAAAACTATACCGTGCTTTTACCTATCAAGGAAATTATCGATGGCTAGAGTTATTACCTCAACTGACAAAGTCATACAATCATAGTTATCATCGATCTATAAAAGCAAAACCTAGTGAAATTAATAAATCGAATGAAACAGCTATTTGGTTACAGCAGTATGGAAAAGTGGAAAAGAACCCTGTACCTAAATTTAAAGTAGGTGATGCTGTACGTATTCCAAAAATAAAAACTCCCTTTACCAAAGGTTATGTTGAGAAATGGACTGATGAAATATTTACTATTCATAGTATCAATATGAAATATAAACCAGAACTTTATACTCTCCACGATAATATTGGTGAACCTATTCAAGGATCATTTTATGCGCAAGAGTTACAAAAGGTCGACAATTCACAACAATTATTTCGCATTGAAAAGGTGATTCGCACACGTACTTTACCTAATAATCAAAAACAATCTCTAGTAAAATGGAAAGGTTATAAAGAACCGACTTGGATATCTTCCAATCAAATTCAATCTATATAATATTTATTATCAGGTTTTGACAGTATTTCTTAACCAATAAAAAGCGAGAATTTAATATGCTACGTTGTGGGAATGTATGTGTAGTATAAACTTGAGTGAATGTTGTGAGAAAGGATCTATTCAGTTTACCGATTTGAAAATTGTCAGAAAGCATCGTAATAATGGATACCAGTCAAACCGCTATTTCTGAAACTCTGAAGGACTTAATGGTTTATTTAATCATGAATCCGGGTGGTAAATTTGATCCAGACGATCTAAAGGATTATTTAGAACATAACAAACCGATACCTTCTGAAGTATACGAAGAGTTACAAGCCTATTTGGAGAAGTTTCAGACGAAGCATGGACGTGACCCCAAAGAAGTGATGCTGCAAATAGAAAGAGTCATAAGGAAACGTTCTCCTAGATTAGGCGGCAAATGTAGACCTATAAATGGATATGGATTCTTGGAAGAACTAAACACTTTTGGAAAAATTTTATAATTAATCTTTGTATCTGGTGTATAAAATTGTAAAAGTTGATACTAATAAATCATTCTTCATTTGGAAAATTACTTGCTTCTTATTAAAATAAGATAATAAACAGTAATGAAAATTAAAAGTTAGATAGTAGTTTCAATCATGTTTTCGGATAGTTCAGATGATCATAGTCATTTAAGATTGGACAGAAAACTAGCTCAAGTTTTTGCAAAATATATTCAGTGGGAAATTGACATAGAAGAATGTGGTGAAAGATTACCTCCTAAACCTTATATTGAATTCTGTTATCTTTGTGGTATTGCATTGCGTGGAGAAGTATCAATACATTATACTGGAGCATTTATATGTAAACACTGGTGTCATATGTCTTCAGGAATGTATTTCAAAGATGACTATTATGATTGGAGATCTATATTGAAAACACTTCGAGAAAAATTGGAGAAACTACGCGCTAGGAATTTGGAGATAGATAACAATAAATCTATGAAAAATCTATGTATTTGTTGTAATAAAGATTAAAAGATGATACTAATAAATCAATCTTCATTTTCATTTTCATTTAAAAATAAATAAGACTGCTTGTTCCAAAGTGAAAAGTGTATTTACATAATAATAATAATAGAATACTAATATAAATTGAGTTACATACATATATACAAAACATAAAAGAATTAAGGAGAAGGATAGGGTATGGAAGAAATCTCAGGAGAAAGAACTTCCTCGTCATCACTAATATCAATAACGAGGGGGTAAGAAGAAATAGAAAGGGGAGAAAAGGGACACCCTTGAGAATAAGGAATAGAAGAATCATGAGAATAAGATAGTAAAGGTTCAGGATTTGGAAGAGGAGAATATATAGGAGAGATAGAAATAGGAGAATCTGGAGAATAAGGTACCAGAGGCTTAGGAGTTGGAAGAGAAAAAGGTATAGGAGAGGAAATATCTACATGTGGAATTATAGTTGAAGATGGACCTATAATTCCACATGTAGTTAAGATATTGTCTAGGACACTCGTCTGCACTGGAGGGAAGAGGGTAGCAGGTAATATGTCGCGATCCTTCATCGTCTCATACCTTTCATACGCAACTGTAATTTATAAAATTAAACATAAAATTATTAGATTTCATTGAATAGAGAATTTTAGTCTTTTTCTTATAGTAAAAACAACAACAATCTAAACATACCTTCAATATGATTGGAAATCATTTTTTTCAATGATATCATACATTCTAAATGACTTCTTTTGAAGTCCGTCCATTCTCTAGACGCCCTTCTCCCACTACTACAGCCAGCCTTATTACAGAAGTAAAACCTCGCTGCTTCTCTCTTTCCTTCTCCACAGCATTTGACTTTTCTAAAATTCTGTCTTCGATAGTGTAATTTACTACAACTGCACATTACATACATGCTGGAGTCTTTTTCTTGTTTCATCTGAAAATTATGATTATATTTATAATTTTTTATAGTACTATCAACTATTATAAAGTTTATCAATTCAGAGCCTCGTTGAATTTCTTCCCTACTCATTATTATAATTAAAATAAATAAAAAATCCCGGGGGTAGGGTTTGAACCCACGACCTGAAGCTTGTATGTTGATATATTTGTCTTATTAGAGAACTTTAAATCAAAGCCTGCTTCCGCTCTAACCACTGAGCTACCCCGGGTGATGATAAATAGTGAATTAAAAATATCTTTTATAGTCTCAATGATAAAATAGTATGCATTATTATAAGTATGAGTAGTCTGACATGAAAATTAATAGCAGAAATGGAATCAGCATACTTGAAAACCTATAGATAGTATCTTAAATTACTCACTGTTGTCACCATTCTGAATAAAATTAAAGTTTTCCAAAATA
>JAWWLZ010000552.1:4146-14500 GCA_035041345.1 Poliocrania exsul | reverse complement strand
AGAGGACAGTCTGTTTCCAAAGGAAAACCCTAACCCACCATCCTAAACACACATTGTGAGTAGTGTATTAAATACTGTGCGGTCTATAGTGTGGTGCTCACCTCTCTTCCACAGGCAAGTCCTGAGGAGCCATCACAGCATGACTAAAAAAAGCAGTGGCCTTTTTCTCATTTCCCTCTCCCTGATCATATGCAGGATGGCTGGGAGAAGGGCATGCTCCTGTCCCCAGGTCTGGCCAGTAGATTCCTAATGCTCCAGTGGGACAAGACCCTTTCTCAGGTGTCACAGAACGATTTAGGTTGGAAAAGACCTCCAAGACCATTGAGTTCAACTTTTGACCAAACACCAGCTTGTCAACTAAACCATAGCACTGAGTGCCACATCCAGTCATTTATTGAACACTCCCAGGGATGGTGACTCCAACACCTCTCTGGGCAGTCCATTCCAGTGCTTCACCACCCTTTCAGAGAAGAAATTCTTCCTGATGTCCAACCTGAACCTCCCCTGGTGTGGAGTGTCCTTCCCCTGCCCAGCTAAACCCGTAAGCAGATGGGATATTTTCTGTAACTGGCCTTAGGGAAGCCCTTTTCTTCACTCCAATAGCTAGAAGTTAAAAGCTATTGAAGGAGAGCCTAATAACCACTCTCTAAGATTGAAAACAGTCTCATCAGGGAAAAGCCTGGAGGTCAGCTTCACATGTGCTTTATCGTGATGACTGCAGTCATCAAAATATGTCGTGGCTTCAAAGGTTGATCTCAATCTCAGTGGATGGTGTGTCATGACTTCCCCTCTGGTAACTTGTCTTTCCTGGGCAAATCTCACTGCATCTCTCTTGGATCCTGAGGGTAAATACCAGGACACTCATGTTCCTTCCAGGCAGGTGCAAACACTGCTGCACTACACTGCAGAATCCTGATGTTTTTACAGGTTTTTCTAGAAGTGTCCCTTTCTCTATCTTTTTTTCCCCCACAGCTTAACTGAACTTCAGATTCCTACAAACCTCTCCCAGTAAAGGGTGTCCAGAGATGTTTAAAGAGGAATCAGTTGGTCCTGACAAAAGGAGAGTGGGGATCCTTCTTCACTCCTTATGGCAGGGCTCACATGGTTATAATTTTGGGGGTGGCTTTGCTCTGTGTCAGCACATCACACCAGCATAATCCCTGGCCAGAGGATCTTCTCCCACAGTGCTCTCCATGCTGTTTTCCAGCACACTGCTGTCCTGGGGACCTTCTGTGGGGCACTGGGAGACATCAGCTCCAAGTGCCTTGAATGATCCACTTGACAAAATTGCACTTCAGGTATGTAGCACTCCCCTGAGAAGTATTTTAGCACACTTAATTAGTAGCGTTCATTAGTAATAAATGCAAAGCACAGAGATAAACCGTGGCATACATGGATGGGAGACATTTCATCTTCTGTGTGTTTCCCTAAAGATATCTGTCATATCTGTTCACCAGTGTCAGTAACACACTGTCCTCCCCTGAAAGGAACTTCAATTATTTAATGCCTGGGAAATTAAAGAGAAGGTCTTATTCATTCTGATCTACTGCAGGCAGGTTTGATTTAGTAGGGAAGGGATATCTGATTATTCTGCTGACAAATGAAAATAGCTAACAGGAAAATTAATTAACTAGTATATTAATTGAACAAGTGGCTCTAAAATTAATCTGAGATCTAAACTGAAGTGTATATGGATGGGGGCTTGAATGAACATCAATTGTCAGGTTTAATTCTCAAGTGAGATTGGTGGTTCTTTAGTCATCATGATCTGGGAAAACTGCCTGTTCTTTGACTGATAGGAAGATAACTCTCCTTACCTGTGTATAAATCCAGTTCTCCGGGTCAGGTCCTTATGTGAGGTGAATCAGCCTTTTTGTGTACAGCATCCAGAGTGACCCCATTCAAATTAGCAAAATTAACTTGTTAATACATGAGTAAAACAGTGTGCCAGAACGCAAACCTGTCCTGTGCCCCAGACAGGACCAGATGCATACTGTGAGTATGGACACCCACTGTATAAAGATATTTCTGGTTTGAAAAATAAAGCACTCCCATGCTTCTCTCCCAAACTGATTGACTTAGACAAAAAACCCAATCAAAACCCAGTTGGATCAGGACCAGAATCAGCCTTTGCTCTGTTGACAGTTGCATGGAGTAACACAGATTAATTCAAGTAAAGGATTTCAGGCCACCTCCTTGGATTTTGAGAAAGGCAGTGCTTGGAAACTGTCCAAGTTATACCAACATATACCCACTGCAAATGAAGACAGAGGGTGTAAGGAGCAAGACATTAATCTGGAGAGTTTAGGAACTAGCAAATCTGCTATTCTCTCCTTTTTGGGTACAAAGGTTCCATTTCTGGCCTATTCTTTGCAATAATTGAAAACAACAAATCAAATCTTGTACTGAAAGCATTGGTTGGATTTTTCCAGCAAGTTCTTGAGATTACAGAGGTTTTCTTTACCTCCCTGCAGGAATTACCTCCCACACACCCTTATACATTGCAGAAAAAACTTTATGGCAGAGCTGTTCTTACAGATTGCTTGAATTTAAAAGGCTCTAATGGCACTTTTATTACTTTTTTTCCCCCCAGAGCTTACCACAGGGAAACATTCAGGGCATATCTGGATCTCTATGTTCATTAGTGGAGAACTTTCCTGTTCTAAAGTAATTAATTACAGCGGAGGGTGTGTGTGTTTTTTACGTATAGGGATAAGGCTTTCTTAATAGACAAATAGGAGAGGGATGCAAAGCCTCAAGAACAGCTTTTTATCAATATCTATGCCAGAGTATTTTAGTGTTTGATCAGAGACCTGAATATTGAAAGCTGGACCTCTGATGAAAATGAAACATGTTTTGTTTGGTTGGTTTTTTCGATCTGGTTTGTGCTGAGCTTATTTCAAAGAGCACTTGGCTGATGTTTGTTTCAGGTTCCCTTGAGGTTATGATAGCACTTGATGTTGCATCCAGAAGTCCTATGCTGTCATGGAATCTTCATAGAGGTAAATTATGTGTGTTTCTGTCATACCTGGTATGCAGCACAGAGGGAGGAATGAATGCCTGTCCATCACCAGAATAGTCAACAGAATGCAAGAGATTTTCCCAGTTTACAATTATCTCTATTTCTCAGAGGCTTTGATCTTCACATAACATTTGTTTAGTCCTGCAGGCACATATATGTCATATCATAATGGCTCATATCTGTAAAGACATGTGTCTGTCACTGATTTCATTCCTGATGAGTGACCACAAGAAATACAGGGATAGATGGATTGGTAGGACACATGTGAGTAAACGATGCAAAGATGGGGTGAGCTTCTTGTGCTCTGCCTTTCAGTTCTGGTTAGGAAACAGCACCCAGGCTGTTTGACATGGAATGAGACACCATGGCTTGACTACAAAAATTATTTTCTTTGGTGTTTGTTGCTAATATTGCTTTTTTTTCACTGCAGCTGCAGGTCCCAAGCTTACTTGGACATCTCCTGGTAGATGGCTCCACAAGTCACATTGCAGGGAAGACATCTCCATACAAAGAAGCTGCCTGCACAGTAAATGTGCCATGGGTAAGCATCACTCTTTCTTTGCAAGGATTGCATTCAGACATTCCTTGCAAGACCTGAATTCACCAGCAGTTCCTGAAAAGCAAGACTTGGTTACGGACTGTGCTCTGCTGAGAATTACATATCATTATGTTGATTCTTGTCAGTACTGCCTTTGCAGCCCATGAGAGCCTGAGAGTCACCCTTCCCCTCAGTACAGAGCACGGAGTAAGGCTCACCTGAATGCACAGCTGCTGGTCTGTCCTGCCTCAGTAGGGATCATTTCCCACCCACCAGAGTCCTGAGCCCCTGGAGGAGGTGCTAGACCCACGTGCCTGCCTGCAAAGCAGCATCTCTCAGATGAGAGAATGGGAAAGGACAACTAACACTCCCCCACATCAGCACAGCATGTCCCAGAAACCTCTAAAGGAGTTGCTGCTAATATTCCCTCCCACAGTCCCCCTGGATAGTGTGGGCACAAGAGTGTGGAAAAAGCTTTCAAAACTGTGACTTGCAATTTCCCCACAGGGGCTCACATGGGAAGGTTAGGGACAAGAGAGGG
Organism: Poliocrania exsul; assembly: GCA_035041345.1. Taxonomy (NCBI): domain Eukaryota; kingdom Metazoa; phylum Chordata; class Aves; order Passeriformes; family Thamnophilidae; genus Poliocrania; species Poliocrania exsul. The sequence goes on along the minus strand of JAWWLZ010000552.1, from coordinate 10,399 downwards.
AAGTGCACAAGAAGAGACTCTTACCCATTCCTTGCAAATTGCTGTCCTCTGCAGTTCAGTAAATATCACTCTCATACTCCTCCAGAACAGGGAGGATATGACATTTTATTTAGTGTAAAGTCATCTGTAGGGTTGAGATCACCTTGTTCCTGCCCCACAGGGCACATTTCTGCCTCTAGTTGTAGGGCTGTGCTGGGAATGCAAAGATGAGGGATCTAAATTCAGGAAATAAACTTCCCAGGGAGACAGGAGTGATGCTTTCCTGATGATCATTTCAGAGTTGGCCTTGCCACACATCCCAGGAAGAGCTGCCATGGGAGCTGGAGTGAGAGGCTGGGATCAGGACAGCACCTGGGTGAGAGAAGCGGCCGCGTGGGCAGTGGTGGAAGAGGGACCTCTTCTGGCAGTTTTTCCACCACTGAGAACCTGGGCTCTACAGGAGAGTAAGTGTGCAGTATTTCAGCACATAGCCCTTCCTGACAGAGAAAAAGCCATCTATTTTGGGAAAGTCCTTCCCCCTGATGTGTATTTCATGTCCAGTCTGTGTCTGCAGTAAGCCCAGCAAGCAGGTGGGGATGTCTTCTGCCCAAGAAGGGAACCAGTTCTGCTGGTGCAAGTGGCCTGTTCCATTCCTGGCTGCTCCAGAGAGCTGCCTGCTGTTAATGCACAAAAGAGATTTCCTGCAGGCTACAATCTGCACTTTCATCCCAATAACAGTCATTGGAATCAAACTGGTTAATCAGACATTATCATAGAATCATAGAATGGTTTAGGTTGGAAGGAACCTTGAAGATCATCTAGTTCCAATCTACCTGACATGGGCAGGGACAGTTTTCACTCTTCCCCAGTGCTTTGTCTTTTCCCTTATTTTCTTCATTTATTTGAGCTTTTTAGTGATGGTCCATAAAGCAGTTGCATTGAACTTAGCAAGCTGGGGTTTCTCTTTTGTTTAAAAGGAGTGTGGTAGAAAGCCATTTGTATATACTGAAGTCTCTGAAACAGAGAACAAACACGCCTGGCCAAAAGAAGAAAAAGTGGTGCTAAAGTCTCATAGTAGCCCAAACTGAACTTTATTGGCAATGGGGAAACTTGTTTGTCCTCCTGCTCTGCATCCAGGTGTGGTCCAGGGTCAGGGAATGCCCTGCAGGAACTGGATTAATGAAGAAAGTGACATCATGTCCATCCAAGTGGCTGCAGCACCTCCACAGACTGATCCCAAAATCTAAGCATACCCAGCTGTACCAGGATTTGCCAAGACTCCTGCAAGTTCTGAATGGCACCTGCACATGTTCAGCATCAGCAGGCCCCTGGCAAGACACAAGTGCGCAGGGTCTCACCTGGTGCATTTGCCCAAATCTCATGAGGACAGGAACAAGCCAAGAGGAGGAGGTGCTTGGTGAGTTGTGGGGATTCAATATTTTCATACTAAAATGCATATGGTGAATATTCTGGGGTGAGTCTTAAAATCTCCTTTCTTTTCTGTCAGAACTTTGTTCTTCTGTGACATATGTGTATATACACACACATAGGAGGAACAGAGGTACTTATGGGTAAGAAAGGCATAATGAATAGAACTGATCAAAAATCCAAAGCATGTCTCATACAAGGGACTTATTTTCCATCCCTTTCTTTCCTTTTCCACTTAAAAATATTTTCTTTTTTTACTATTTTAATTAAGCAGCTGGAGTCATGCATGCATGGATATTTGTGTATATGAGCTCAGAATTTATCCTAAATCTATTTTGTATGCATAAATAAATGTTATATATATTAATAGCAAGAGGTCTTTAACAACATTTAAGAAAGATAAGCAAAATTAAAACTTATCAGAATACAAAGTATACACAATTTTTAGGTCACTTCCTTTAGCAGCATTTTATGTTGGAGGCAAAGTGTTGTGGAATCCTGCTAAAACATAAAGCCACATTATGCCATATTATCTGTACACCTCATGCCTCCAAAACCTTGCAAGTTTTACAACACGCTGAGTACAATTTAATCAAGAATCTTCATGCAGGGACTGTTGTCAAAGAATGCGCTTTTCTCTGCATGTAGTTGTTAACAGTAAAAAAGAAAAGTATAATCCAACAGCAACGGGAAAATCTGCAGCCAGATTCCTGCAAAGCCTCTGAGACGCCAATTAAAAAAGATTAAATAAAGCAGAATGCAATTTTGAGTTATTATTTCAGAAAGCACATCCACGGATTACAAAAGCGCCGTTCCCACCGGAAAGCTGCGGAAGCTTCGTGCCTAATACAGGCACATCAACGCACTGGCGCCTTTGCCAGGGACTGGCAGGGATGGAATAATGTTCTGGAATAAAAAAAAATTGCATTTAGCAAAACCACCACAGTGATTTTAGAGCAGCATGAATCAAGCTGAAGGGCAGTGTGTTGGGAAAGAAATGCCATGTTGCCCCACAGGGCAGGCACAGGGCTGGCCCTGCCTCCCCATCCCAGCTCTGGACATTTTTAACCCTGCTGGGGAAGTTTGAGCCTCTCAAGCTTGTTAACATGAAGGGTTTGAAAAATCAGCTTCTCACCTGTCCAAAATAAAGCTTAGACTCTGAAATTACTCAGCTATGCTGCTGAGAGAGAGCCAGGAGCCAGAATGACAGACAGGCAGACAAAAAGAGGAAAAGACAGGGGAACATTTTCTGGACAAGCAAACTCTATCTTACAACTCTGGGATCTCAAGCAAGGAAGTAAAATCAAAGTGGAAGCTTCCCAGTGCTGTTGAAGTAGAGAATTCTTTCCACAGAACTGTAATTGCTGATTTTTATCAACTTGCCACTGGCATTTAAGCACTTTCATCTAATCCTAGGACATCCCTGATAGAACTGACTTTAAATGGGTGACTTATTCATCATTATTAGCATTAATACTAAGTATTATAAAGATACAAACAATAATTATAAAACTGGTAAACACTACCTCATATAAACCCACTGCAGTGACAAATCTGTGCTTCCTTCAGCATCTATTTAAAAAAATACATATTAAGAATGACAGAATTCTTATGACACTGACCTCAGAGCTGAATTTTTATACCTAATGGCACAGAGGGCACTGCAAAATTTCATCAGTTTAAATATCTTTCAGTTATTGATGACTGTACATTTAGATTTTGACATATTCAGAATTATCCAATGGACCCAGAATGCTCCATTACAAAATGCAGGAGAACATCCAAACAAGGAATTTGCTCTGCTCTCTGATGGCAAATTTATGGTGCTATTTAAATGGTTAATAATGATTTCATAAGCTACAGAAGTAAAATGTGCAATAATTGTACTTTACAGCATACACAATTAAAAAAAAATCTAAACCTGGTGTGGTGTAAGGATATATGGTTTTATGGAAGTACATCTTTATTTTATACATTATCTGCCTATACGGTACTTTGGATGTGTCTGAGAAATTTTTATTTAATGCATCAATGAGGCATCTTAAGTTATAAGCCAGAATAACTCATAATTAAAGTTTTAGAAACACTGTTAATTTGTTAATATTGGGTCTCAAATATAGAGCAAGTAGCTTCTAAAAAACTATGTACAGATCCTTTAAAATCTAAAGAAGGCTTATAACCAATAGGAATGTAATATTGAACTTCAACCAGAGAGAGAAAAAATTAATTTGTAGTCTTGCTATAAAGATAGAGCAATTGCAGACATCTCAGGAGACTTCAGACCAGATATTCAGCTGTTATGAAGTGATGTAGTTTTATATGTGCAGTATGTTGTCCACCATGGAAATTTTCTAACACAAAGAATGACAGGACTCAACTCACTCTGCTATGAATAATTCAGTACATGACTCTGAAGGAGCATCTGCTCTGGAGGAAAGGCAAATTAGGCTTATGGTACTTCTTGTTTTTCTTATGAGTAAGACTATTAGATATGTAAATGTGTGGATTCAAGATCTCGTAACTGCTTGAATACTCACTTCTGTGCCAGAACAATAAGGAACCAGATTTTTGGCCTAAATCTATGCTGATCTGCTGATATTGTTCTATCTGGATATAACAGAGACAAGTGTATCACTCACACATTTTGTTTAAAATAGGAGGAGGTGGGCCACATCCTGGCTCCCTCCAAATGATCTGGCTGGTGCTGAGGCGTATGAATGTGGTAAATTGACTTTTCTATTCTGTATCTTGATGATTTTAATTCTTACTCATCCCATCCAATTATCCTGCCTCCTAGTCATACACAGTGACATCTTCAGAATATGTGAATCCAGCCAGAGAACTGCATAGAAAATATATGATTTTGCCCTTTTTCTGCTTGCACAGAACACAAGTGGGACACCTCTGACAGTGCTGCAATGTGCAGGATCCAGTGAGACACAACAACTTGATGCTTAGATGGTAATTGAAAATAGATGAAAACATGAGGATAAAGGACCCTGATCATCAGTCTGATATCAGGGGAGGTAGGTGGCTATAACATCATCTGACGATTCACTTCATGGATTTTTAATAGAGCAGCCTATTACACAGCTGCCTCTTATAAAGTACTTACCTCTCTGCTATTACAGTAATGTGTCTGTGCTTCTGGAGTGTTAAAAATATATTTACCCTCATAAACGGCCAAGAAAGAATGCACTCACTTTACAGATAGAGACGTGGTATACAAGTACATTTAACACCCACAGCAAGGAGTTTAGGCACATGTAGTTTGCTAATACCAAGTCCTTCAGAGCATCTGTTCCTAAATTCCAAGTAGAAGTCACTCAGGAGAGGAGAGGGAGCAAGGGAGGACAGGGGACTGGCCCTGATTGCCCTAAATTTCAGATGCCCATACCTCAATTATTTACCCATTCTGCTTCTGTTTCTGATTTACTCCAGCAAGTGAAATTCCTAGGAATACCTGATCTCCTGTGCTAGCTCCAGCAAAGTGCCCGATTTGCCCAGTATCCCCTCTTTAACAAGGAAGGCATGTGAGGAAGGGTCCTGTCACTACTATACATTCCCAAATTCTGGCAGTCAATCCTTTAGGACTATGCTATGACTGTGTTTAATAGCTCCTTGCAAAGCTTTCCTCTATGACTCTGCAGCCTTTCTGAACTACTTCAGACTTTTGGCCTCCCAATATCCTGCAAGAGACAGATGAGTAGTTTAACTGCAAGCTCTGTGAGAAGTGTACTTTATCTGTTTTAAACTGGCAGCACCATGAGTTCATTGGCTACATTCTGTTTCTCATATAATAAGAAAAATGGACAGTTCTAGGCCACTGTATTTTATTTTATTTTTTTTCCCTGTGTAACTAAAACATACAGAATTTTCTGACCCTACTGATTTTTGGAAAATAGGAAAAAACTCACTTGGCAGTGAGATTTTGTGTAGAACTAATTCTAATTATATGATCACCCCCCTCACCTCCCCCCCACCCCTCCATAATTAATAAAAACCATAGGATCTACAGGAAAGTTGCAATTTATGCAATAAACTTAAATCATATAGAAAACAAACTCTAAAAGTAGGATTCTTCCATAGTTTTTTTCTAACACAGAAGGCTTTTGTCCTTCATTAAAGAAGCCTTGTCACATCTCCCTAAGTTAAACCATATTCCTGTTTTGCAGACTTGCCCAGAGGTTCTAAGACAATACCCCATTAAAGAAAACATTTCTACTGGGAAAGCTCTTGCACACATGATTATTAATAAAGTTAGAATTGCTATTCATTTGCAGTGAGGCCAATGCTTGCTTCTGCCCTCAACAGGGGCCTTCCCAGTGAGAGAATTACCTATAAAACTCTGTATTACAGTGAACAGAAGCTCATTACCTTTTGCCAAGTTACTGAAGCTGGAAATTTCAAATGAACTTACTGGAATCTGACATCCAAGTCCTACTGAATTCCAGCCTCCCATTCCTTTAGTGGCCTTTGAAAACACTACCTTAAGCAAACAGTTGTCCCTGTGCTTTCACAAAATGGACTAAATCTTGCTAGTATGTTCTTCCCTCATAGAACATCCCTCGGACAAAGCTTGCTACAGGTCAGATGCCATACAGTGTAACTTCTGGTAACTTCAGAAAATATAGACATTAAATGGCAACCACTCTAAAACCAACAGATGTCAGTGGCCTTGCTCGTCAGTAACAAGGCAGACACTGTTCCATTGCCTGGTGTGTACATCAGTCATTGCAGCAGCTTCCAAATTACACAAACACTTCAGGAGAGGGAGCTGACAGCTACCTTAATGTTCCCTCACCCACGAGTCTCACACTGCATCCATCACACTAATAAAGCAGTC
>JAWWLZ010000551.1:0-14532 GCA_035041345.1 Poliocrania exsul | reverse complement strand
CTGAACCTCAGAGTCCACCTTGCCCTGCCTGTTTTATTTTATTCCACCCTGAACCTCAGAGTCCACCTTGCCCTGCCAGTTTTATTCCTTCCTGAACCTGAGTGTCCACCTTGCCCTGCCAGTTTTATTCCATCCTGAACCTGAGTGTCCACCTTGCCCTACCTGCCTGTTTTGCTCCACCCTGACCTGAGCTTTGCAGACAGAAGGGGCTGCACCGTTTTGGCGCCGTGAATCAATTCCCTTTCTTTTATGTAAATCCAAGGGAAAAAAAAGGAAAAAAAAAAACCCAAACCACCAAACCACAAAGCCATGGCAGAATTTATTTAGTGGCACTTGGCTTGTTTGATCAGAGGGAAAAGCTAATGAGAGGTGAGCAGGGTGTGTGCGGGGCAGATAAAGGGCCGGAGCGAGGGGAGGATGCGGAGCCGCGTTCCGGGCGGCCGCACATCCAACCACGGCCCCGGCAGCGAGAGCTGATCCAATTCTGGCCAAGAGGATGACGCTCGTTATGTCGTGTTACTCTTTTCATTTTAATCTAAATTGCCGTTGCTCTCGCTCTGATATGGCAATCGGTCAGGAAGGGCTGACCACCGTTAAAGCTGTTTGATTTGGAAGCCTGTAGTGTTTGACTAAGAGGGTAAATGCAAATTTGATGACAGAATAAGGATAAATTTACATATCAGCTTCGGCTCACATGGAGAGAGTAAACATTCTGTTTATCTCAAGTGTCACTTTATGATTTCGGCAGAATATAAAACTGACCTTGGTCCAGACGTCGCAAAAGACCGGAATGAAATATATTGTTGTCTAAATACAATTTACTGGAGGAGAAGTTGTGGGCATAACTCAGCAGCCGGGGTTGGACAGAGGGGTCGCCGGGGCCAGGCTGGAACCAGCGACTCCCAGATGAGAGTCTGGGCCCCTCTGGGTGGGAAGGGGAAGGAGCTTCCCCTGCCCAGGCCGGTTCCTAAATCACAGCTCCTTCCTCCAGCCACAGGCTGGAGCATCCGAGGAATTACAAACTGCATTGCTGTGGGAAGGGCAAATTTAGGTGGAAAAAATGAGGTTAAAATGCTGCAGTTGATATTGTGATTTTTTTTTTCTTTTTTTTTAACCTTCTAATTGTTATTTTTTCCTAAAAATTTATACTTGCCCTTTACTCACTGTCACCTACAAGTAACTGCACTGCTGCTTGCCCATGGAATTTCTGCCTCTGCTGTCCTAGGGGGTGTAATTTGGAGGAAGGAAAAGGAAACTTTAACAGAGGAAGCTTTAATAGTTAATGGAGGAAAATTCAGCGTTTCATGGGGGAAAATTCAGCGTTTCATGGGGGAAAAGTCAGTGTTTCATGGGGGAAAATTCAGCGTTTCATGGGGGAAAATTCAGAGTTTCACAGAGGAAAATTCAGAGTTTCATGGGGGAAATTCAATGGTTAAAGAGGGAAATGTCAATGGATAACAGGGTAAAAATCAGTGATTAAAAGGGGAAAATTCAACAGATAATGAGGAACACCTCAGGGGCTAAAGGAGGAAATTTCAGTGGTTAAGGGGGGAAGATTCCGAAGTTAATGAGGGAAACATTTTTAGCTGCAGAAAATTGCATGGATAATGGGGTTCTCCCTCTGCACAAAAATCCTTCCAGGCTGATTAAACTATACTGAGTATTTTTTTTGAACTCTGCTCCATCCAAAGGGAACATGAGCGTAGAAAGGACTGAGGGGTTTGTACACGATGCCTCAAAAAGGGTCAAATGGCAGCGCGTGATGCTCGGCGAGTGACTTTGTGTGTTTGCCAAGGAGAGGAGCGAGAAGGACTCCACAAAGAGACACCCAAGTGGCGGGAGCTGACACACCAAAGCAAGAGGAAGCCAAATCTCTTTTCCCAGGTAACAAAACCCACTGGCAATCCCTGTGATCCCCCCAAAATTCTGAGCTGCTTGCGCAGCCCAGGCTGGGAGATGAAACGAGCAGGGTGGAGATTCCTGGTGGGTGCCCACCCTGGGTGAGGGAAAGGCTGGAGGGACCCTGGGATGGAGCATCCTCGGAGGCTGTGCTGGTCCTGGAGCATCGTGGGCTCGGCAGACAAAGGCTGGAGGGGAACAAAAGGCAGAGGGAAATAAAGGAGACTCGTGCGGGGTCGCCGCTCTCGCTGCCCGTGGATTGGGGGGGGGTTTGGGTGTTTGTCAGGAAAAATATCACGGGGTTAATGCTCATTTTTTGCTGCCCAGGAGTGGCTTTCCCAGGGGCTGGAGGGCAGGAATTGTTCTCCTGCCAGTGCTACTCCACAAGTGGATCCTTCACTCCCAAACGAGTAAAACACACAGAGTTGGGGAGACACAGGAGTTCCCCCACCCTCAGCACCCTCAGCACCCTCAGCACCTATTTGGGACCCATTCCTGCTTTACCCACATCCCAAACCACACCTGTAAAGGGGAATGTTTTGCCATTACAATTTCCCAGGTCCTGGACTGATTCAGGATCCTTTTTTAATTCATGAGCATCAATTTAATGAGGGAATGTTGCACAGCCTGGTAATACAACGTGGGGATGGTTTTGATCCTCCCCAGGTGCCAGAGCAGGGCTGGGTGTGGAGACAGAGCCCCATCAGATGAATTTGGCTCCTGATATTTAGAGGAGAGAGACAGAAAATACTTCCCCACTAAAACAATATCCAGGAAAACCAAACCAAAGTGTCTAAGAAAGGCCATGGCCAGCCCTGTGCTCCTCTGGGCTGTGTGGGATGAGCTCCTGCCCCAGCGCTTGATCTGTTCCCCCCATTTATTGAGATTATTTGCACTTCTAAAAGGCTGAACAAGGCGGCAGCTCCTGGGGGCCGGGAGCAGGCTGGGAGAACAAGGGATTTGGGCTGACCCCGGGAATTCCCTGCTGCTGCTTTGTTTCAGGGCAGCCAGGAATTAGGGAAAAGGGGGCACTTGGCCTGTCAGGGAGGGGAGGACACATCCTCCCTCGCTGGGGGGAATCTTGTTCTGCTGCTGTCGATTGTGGTGGTGCATTTAAATTAACAAGTCACAGAGAGAGGGGAAAAGTTACTGGGGGAAACCCCCAGCCCTCCCAGCTCCTCTGCCCACCACACTTTCCCTAGAATTTGAATCTCAAACAATATTATTTCTCTATGTTGTCCAAGAGATTATGCATTTTTGGAGCCAAGGGGTTGCCCAATGAGGAAGGGCCCATCAATTCAGGTGATAAATCAGCATCATCCATGATGGTCCAAACCTTCTGCTTTAATCCTCTCCTCCCCAGTGGCTTTCCCAAAGTTAAGGAAGGACTAGCCACACCTCAGCTCCATGGAGAACATGGAATCAGGTGCTCCTCACCCCTCAGGGCTGCCCCTGAGGACACCAAGGTCACCCTGGCACAGCCCACTGTGTCATTGTGCGTTCCCAACCTCATTCCCAGTTCCTCCCAGCAAAACCCTTGGCTCTGTACTGGTGTAATCCCACCAGCTTGCACTCCTCAAACCAGGACTGGTCCCATGGGCTGCTGTGTGGGAAGGTCACATCTGCAGCTCATCCCACCCAGGGATACCTGTGGAGAGGAGGAATGTGGCTGCTCTGGGCTTGTGGCATCACGGGCTCGACCTTCCCCCATGGAACCGGGGGCTTGTCGTGGAGTTGCCGACACCACCTCAATTATCGCGGCGCTCCCGCCGGCCCGTAATGAAGGAATTTTCCTCTTTTTGCAGGGAGAATACTAATGGAGGCGAGCTCCGGCGCGGCCCCAGCGCAGGGGGATGGTGCCATCTAAAGGAACCGAAGGACACCAGGAGGAGCGGCGGCCGCCGAGGGGCTGCGCGGGGACCCGCGGTGTCCCTTGGTGAGGTGGCTCAGCAGCGGCCCCGGCTCAGCAGAGGCTTCCACAGGGAGTTTCTGACGGGTGTTTGATGGTTTCTTGCCACCTTGGCGATAATAGGGGCCCTCATTTGCACAGAATTTTCCTGTTCCCTTCAAAGCTGGTGTCCAGGGGTGTTTCCTCCCAGCACCTTCTTGTTTCCTGAGTGTACACAGCTGATACCACGGGAATGCTGGGCTGGCTGGGATCCTCAATCCAAGCAAAGTGGGGGGCTCACCCAAAGCCAGACTGTCCCAGAGGACTTAGCACAGCTCCTGAGCATCAGGTTTAGGAAGTGCTCATACCCAATGACTGCCCAAAACTCCATCCTGCCCCAGTAGCCTTCTTGGAGCATCAGGAATGGTTACTGGGAACCAGGATCTCCACCTTGGAGCTCACCAGTGCAAGTCAGCCCATGGGCACACCTGATGGTGCTCTGACCCAGCGTCAACTTGAATTCCCAACCAATGAATTCCCCTTGTCAAGAGGGCTGCAGTCATCCAAAAAATCCTCTTGGCACAAGCAGCCAACAAGCCCAAACCAACCCCAGCATTCCTAATCCACCTTTTTTGACTCAGTGCATGCTCTGAAAGCAGCTTCAGTCATGATTTACAGAGCCTGCACAAGGATCCTGCATGATGGGACTTCCCACCAAATTCCAGGTACGGGAGGGGGCCCAGGCTTTTGTTTCGGCAATTAATTAATTTTCACAGGGCTTTCACTTTTACAACCTCTTTTTCCTCTTCCCAGGTTGCTCAACTCCAAAGCACCAAGACCACCCCGTGCTAAAGCCGTGGCTGAATGTACATGTCATTAATCACTGGGGTTACCTTTCAACCCAGCGCTGCGTTCCCTTTGTCGGAGCCTTCCCGAGGTACTGGAAAAACAAACAGACACATTTATAACCACCCCTCAGGGCTGAGTCAACACTCGCATTCACCTCCCTAATCAACATCTTGGGCTTAACCGAGATCATCTCTAAAACTCCTCAAAGAGCCACAAAGCAGGAACTGTACTTTGCCGGTGCAGATAATTGGGATTTTACATGGCCTGATGATAGACTTCATTGAAAAGGTTGTCCTGACCCCACTGCTCCCTGCTGGGAGTCCCAAAGTCATCACCCCAGCGTTCCCTTGCCTGATGGCATCGTGGAGACACGCTTGGGCATGTTGTCCAAACCACCAATATTTGGCTGAGGAGCAGTGGGAGATGAAAGACCTGGAGTCCTTCGCTGTCAACCACCCCAACCACCCACGACATTGATCCCTGAAACAGGTCCCAACAAGCCTCAGTCCTATTTTTAAGCAATTTCTATGGAAGAGCGATGTGAAATCAAGAGCTGGAGGACTTGGGACCATCAGAGTTATGTCCATTCAAGGAGCTGCTTCAGCCTCCTTGGGACAGGGCTCCCTGTTTGTGGGATCCAGCACCACCGTGTGCATTTTAGGTCAGTGAGTGGATCCAGTGGGCCATGGAATCCCGGAATGATTTGGGTTGGAAGGAACCTTAAAGTTCATCTCATTTCACTGCCATGGGACACCTCTCACTATCCCAAGCTGCTCCAAGCCATTTCCAACCCAGCCTTGGACACATCCAGGGATGGGGCAATCATGGCTTCTCTGGGAACCTGTGCCAGGGCCTCCCAGGGCAGAATTTCTTCCCAATATCCCCTCTAACTCTGCCTTCTTTCACCTTAAAGCCACTCCTCCACCCAGCCAGGTCCTCTCCTCTCCTGGAGCTCTCCACATCCCACCAGGAGTGCTGGAGCCTCCACCACAGTACTCCAAATATTTTTGAATGGAAGTGTCAGTTGGGGATCCTCAGCATGGAACACACCTACCAAAGCCTATTTGCAAAGTAAATTTACTCTGGATTTCCGATACCTTGGAAAGTTTTTTCTATTATATTTATTTAAAATTACAACAGTTTACATTAGAAACAAGCTCAAACAATTAAGGTAAAAGATAAATAGCTGCATACAGTTTAATTTTACAGAATGCAAACAGACATCTCTCATTGTTCCATTATCCCAGAATTAAGTGCAATATAATTGTCCGATGCGTTTTCGCTGACTCCGAGGGATGGAGCTGGCCTGATTTTTGCAAAGTGATCCCAATTTCCCTTCCTTGTGGAAGCAGCAGCTTGTGATGGCTCTGAGACTTTTGTGGAAATACCTTCAAATGAACTGTTTGCTTCCTGCAGGGTTTCTGCTGGTCAACAGTGCCCCCCAGCAAGCTGGAATTCCAAGAAATAGGTTGATTTGGGAAGAAAAGGCATCATCCCAGCTGTGGGAAGTTTGGAATACCATGGTGAGCCAGGACACAATCCTTGCTGTGCTTCCCTTGCTCCACACACTGAACACCCCCAGGGGAACACACTCATTATCTGGGATGTGATTATAAAAATTGGCTTTGAAATAATCCTTTTAGGATTAGGAAAAAAGGAGGAATAACAGGAGGTTTATGTGCTTATGTTGTAAGGTTGGTGCTGGGTGTATTGTGGCAACTTGTAAAGGCCTGTTAGATCCAGAGCAGAGTGCCCAGAGGTCCTGGGAAGGGTGAGGTTGGGAATGTCTAAGGGACATAATAATATTGGGGGAATTAAATTAAAGGCTGATGAGGATGTCAATTAATTTCGGAGAGAAATGGGAAAAGAAGGACATGGCACAATAACAGTAAATCACTCAAAGCCTGGAAAAGGCAGGAGGATGTGGATCCTGGGGAACCAGCCCTGGAGCTGGAATGCACTGGCAGAGGGGCAGAGCCAAGGGGAGCCAAGGGGAGCCGCTCATGTGGGGCAGCTGCTCGAGCCACATCCCACTGGATGCTCCTCCAGGAGCTCTTGGACACTAATTGAGGTGTAAGTTATGGCTGAATCCCATCCCTGGAGCCCCGGGCCGGGCTCACAAAGCTCTGCAGGTGCTTGTGGATAATCCCATAAATCCTCACCCTCTGGCTCTTTGAAGGAGCCTGTGGCTCTCAGCGAGCCAAGAGCAGAGGCGGTGGCTCCCGATTCCAGAGGGAATCCTGACTTTATCCCAGCCCTGTGTCTCCTCCACTGCTTTCCCAAGCACCTCCGTTCCCCCTCATGGCTGCAGTCACTGCATCTCATCCCCTGGCAGAGTCTCATCCCCTCCCTGAGTTCAGCCCATATTCCTCTGGAAAACAGGCCCATTCCTCTGGTCAGGGACTCTCCAGCTGCTCCCATGGGAATGAATCGCCCCACGCCTCGCCTGCCCCATAACTCCTGCCTGCTGCCAACCCCGGGGAGGTTTCCTGAGGCAAACCCAGGGGGTTGGCCAGAGGACAATTATGTGGAGTCACTGGAAGGGCAGAGCTGGAGCGGAGGGGAATTGGCCCCGACCCCTGCACGGCTCCTGAAATGGAGTAACTCAGCAGAGCCCTATGGATGGCACCACATTCCCACTAATTCAGCCCCTGGAATTCCCCCACCACAGGGGCTGAAAGCTCCAACTCTGCCCTGGGGCAGCGAGACAGAGCTGGAAAACTGCAGGGAAACTTGGTATTTATTTCATTTTTTATTGCTATTTCTTTTTCTGCCCAGAGTCTGGGTTGAAAAATTGCTGGGAAAGTATTATTATTATTATTATTATTATTATTATTATTATTATTATTATTATTATTATTATTATTATTATTATTATTATTATTGTTCCTGCAACCTGAGCTGGAAAGTTATTTTTTTAAATTTTTTTTTTAATCTGCACCCTCATCTGAAAAGTCACAGGGAAACTTTTATTTATTAATCTATCTATCTATCTATCTATCTATCTATCTATCTATCTATCTATCTATCATTTATTTATTTATCTACCTGGCTATTTAGTTAGTTAGTTAATTAATTAATTAGTTAGTTAGTTAGTTAGTCAGTCAGTTAGTTAGTTATTTTCTACCTGCAACTGCAACATTGCAGTGAAATATTTCATATTATTATTATTGTTTATTAATAATATTCATAATAATAATTACTAATCAACTCGGCAAGTATTTATTTATTTTTCTTTCTGCAACTGGAGCTGAAAAACTGTATTGTAATTTTATTATTATCATCATCAGGATAATGATTTATTATTATTATTATTATTATTATTATTATTATTATTATTACTTGCAGTACTACTGATTATAAGAAAATTAATATTTTTCTGCCTGCAACCTGAGATAAAAAATTGCAGGGAAATTTCCAGTTTTATTTTACTATTTTATTATGATCCTATTATAATTTGTAACATATAATTATATAATCTATGTAATTTATTATAATTAATATTCTTATTCTATGCCTGCAGCCAGAGCTGAAAAATCCCAACTCAACTTTTTTTGCCCCCCTTTTTTTTGGGCTGGAATTTTTCCCATCCAGCTCCATCCCCCTCTTGTGCTCCAGACTGCAAAGAGGCTGCAAAAGGAGGAGCCTTTGGGATAATGAGTCATTCCAGGGAAGGGAAGGGGAAGGGGGGAACCCCTTTGGGTTTGTGCCTTTAGGTAAAGCCTAAATCCTGGGAATCCCCCCAGGGTGCCCCTCTGGAGTGCTGGGCCTGGCTGTGCCTGTCCCAGTCACTCACTGGTTTGAACTGGAGTGCCAGCTGGGATGCACTGGGGATGCTCAGGAATCCTGAACCTTATCAGGGCACTCTGGGTGGAAAGTGCTGTGAAATTCCCAAGCCCCAGAGCTCCAGGAGCAGGCAGGGTTTGCCCCAGAGATCCAGCCCCCCGCCAGGAATGCACCACCCGCCCTGGATGGGAGGGAATCCTTGGAGAGCAGCGGGGGCCTCACCTTTCCCTCTCCTTTCAGCTCCCTGCCACAAAGCAGAAATACCTCCAGCCAAGTGCACTCCGTGTGCACTTGTTTGCCAAGCCATTATCTCCTCCCGGCTCCTCAGAAGGCATTTGTGTTTCACTGGGAATCCAATCAATAAATTCCAGAGTCTTTCACCCTCTCTTCTCGGCAAACACGGCCATCCCACCCCACTGCAGCAGCTTCGCTCCCTTTGCTGCAGTTCAGTGTTCGTGGGGCCTCTTGTGCCAACATGGGCAGCACCAGGTGACACCTCCCACCAGCCCAGGCTGCTCCAGGACCCATCCAGGGATGGGGCTTTCATCCAATGCTTCTCTAATTCCTGGCACATCTTTGGAAAATGAAACCTTGTCTGTAGTTGATGAGATGGACCTGGCTGGTCTCAAAACAATAAAACCTCCTCGTTGACCTCATCAAGAATAAACCAGATGCCACAATGTCTCCTTAGAAGTCCCTTTGTCCATAGGAGAGGCACCAGGAATCCATTCCCGTTCTCTCCTCAAGAGGGGAACTGTGTATTCAGGAGTGCCTTAATTAGGAACTTGCCAACATCCTGCCACTCTCAGCCCTAATAAAATAAATATTACAGTATTTAATAGCTGGCTGTGTCTCTGCTCCCAGATTTCTCTCCACAGCCTCCTCCTGTCTGGAGCAATGGAATCTGGAGAGGTCTGTTTCCCATTAAAATTATCAACTGTGTGATTGAATTAATCCAATGAGCACTAAGATGAGGGAATTTTTCCATGCCAGACATGATGTGCAGACACTCCTGTGTCTTCCCAGCATATGGCCTGGCTTTGTGCATCCATGATGGGCATCCCCAATAACTGACCCGGAGCCTGACCATCCCTCGGAGTCAGGAGGTGTCAGACCAGCCAGTGGGGGATCTCCCACCAGGGCCAGCAGTGAGACAGAACCATAAAATCGTGGGATTCATAGCATGGGGTGGTTGGTGCTTGGCTGGGATGCAAGAGGATACTGGGATGCAATGGGATACTGGGATGCAATGGGATAGTGGAGTGGGTCACTGGTGCTGCAGGAGCCCTGGATTTATCCCAGTAAGGAGTCTGGAACAGCACATGGTTTGGGAAGGAAAACGTGGGATTTAATGGGGTGGGTGCTCGACTGGGATGCAATGGGATACTGGGATACAATGGGATACTGGGGTGGGTCACTGGTGCTGCAGGAGCCCTGGATTTATCCCAGTAAGGAGTCTGGAGCAGGAGATGGTTTGGGAAGGAAAACGTGGGATTTAATGGGGTGGGTGCTCGACTGGGATGCAATGGGATACTGGGATACAATGGGATGCTGGGATGCAATGGGATACTGGTAATGCAAAGGGATGCTGGAATGCAATGGGATACTGGGATACAATGGGATGCTGGAATGCAAAGGGATACTGGGATACAATGGGATACTGGTAATGCAAAGGGATGCTGGAATGCAATGGGATGCTGGGATACAATGGGATACTGGTAATGCAAAGGGATGCTGGAATGCAATGGGATGCTGGGATGCAATGGGATACTGGGACGCAATGGGATGCTGGGATATAATGGGATACTGGGGTGGGTCACTGGTGCTGCAGAGCCCTGGATTTATCCCACCATGTGGATGCTGTGGTTGCTCCTGGTCCCTCAGTTTACACACAGGCACAGACCCCCAGGTTTGTGTTGGCCCTGGAATATTTTCCAACAGCAGATTTTCCTTTGGCTCCATCTACAGAGAACTGGGGGGGAGAGGCACTGCCAGAGGCTGAGGGGAATTGCCGTGACATCCCCCCGGAGAGACAAACCCAGGCTGGATCACAATCCCTGCATTGTCCCGGGTTCTTCTTTAATGGGGGCTGTTATAGGGCTGGGCCTGCAGCCACTGGAGGGACTCACTTTGAGCCTTAACCTTTGTAATCAGCCCCTCCTGGCATTCCAGAGCTTGGGAATAGCAGCCTTTTGTTCCTCCCAAACGTCCCGCAGAGAAATCACGGTGGAGGCACCTTCTCCACTCCAGAGAGAACCTGTCAGGAGCCAGGCAGTGCATTCCCCTTGGATAGAGGAGCAGGCAGCATCCAGTCCTTGGATAGAGGAGAAGGCAGCATCCAGTCCTTGGATAAAGGAGAAGGCAGCATCCAGTGCCTTGGATAGAGGAGAAGGGAGCATCCAGTCCTTGGATAGAGGAGAAGGCAGCATCCAGTGCCTTGGATAGAGGAGAAGGCAGCATCCAACCCCTGGATAAAGGAGCAGGCAGCATCCAGTCCTTGGATAGAGGAGAAGGCAGCATCCAACCCCTGGATAAAGGAGCAGGCAGCATCCCTTATTTCCAAAGCTGAACTCCAAAGGCCACCAGGAGCTGTGTTTGCTCAGCACCTCTGGAAATGGTGCCTGGTGGCCACAATCCAGGTGCTATTGAATTCCCTGGAAGGGCATCCAAGGGCATTGGATTGGGCAGCAAAGTGGCAGCGAAGTCTCCAGGGGAATGTGACCTGGATTAATAAAAATAAATAAATCCCCCTCTCTCTCACACACACAAACCCAACTGTTTAAACCATAAACAAACTATTTGGGGCTCGGTGTGTTTTCATGAGTCAGGGCACAACTCAAGTACTCTGGAAAACCACAAATCCCGGGAATCCACAGCGTTCCGTTTGCTGTGCTAATAACGGTGAGTTTGGGGGAGGCTGCAGAAGGCTGGGGGATTTTTTTTTGTCTCTTTGTTTGGCCACAGCCAAAACAGGCCCAGAACACACCTTCAAAGAAAGGTGGGGATGGCAGAGGAGTCTGGAGCACCAGCTGGAAGAACATGGAGCTGCTGGAACCGTGGATGGGTGGGGAGCCCCACCAGCTCCCTGGGCTCTGACACTCAGCATTTCTCTCCTAATAACGCTGATAAAAAGGTGGAGATTGATGGTATTTGAGGGCAGAAAGGCTCATCCCAAACCAAATCCTGTTCACTGGTCCAAAACCTTTCTCTTTGCTCTCCCTCCCCTGTGCACAGGGGATGTCACAGCCCAAGAAGTGACATTTGGGGATGGCACCCATAAATTTTTGGAGCCCCTTCAGGTGGCTGAAGCAGAAGAGGCATCAACAGGGATTAAATGGTGCTGTGGCAAAGAGTCTCTGGGATGCAAAACCTTGTTGGGACCAAGGAATGGGCTTTTACCAGCACCCAAAGAGTGTTTTAGGGGACAGCAGAGAGACCCTGAAAGGTGATTAAGGGTCCCAAGGGCAGCACCTGGCCCTGATGTGGGGCAGGAGTGACAGTGGGGGAACTGGGGGGGGGGTGGGTGTTGATGCTTCTCTTCTCCTTCTTCCCTTCCCAGCAGGTACAACTGACACAGGTTTTAAGGTATGACTCACCAAAAGGAAAATATTGAAATTATTCCCAAAGCAGCTTCCAAAGCTCCTCCAGGATTTCAGCTGATTTCGTTTTCTCTCTGTGCATTTTATTTGTTTAAAATGAAGGTAACTGTGCTGAGTTATAAATTAAATTAACTATTTTATTAAAAACTGTATTAATGCTTATAACTGAGTTATATAACGAAATGAAGGGAAAGCTCTGTGGAGTTTCCTTGCTGAGTAGGAAAAGCTCCGTGAAAGGCAAGACATCCAAGCCCAGCAAGAAAAAACTCACAATCCTCTCCAGTTTTTATTTATTTAATATTCTTTTTCTTGAGCAAGGTCTAGCAAATTTCCTCAGCCTTCCTTAAATTCAAACCTCTTCCCAGCCCATGTCCCGACTATCCAATTGTTTGCCATATGCTCCCCCCAGTGGGCAAAGGACCTCAGAGCAAAGGCAGCAGAATTTTCTGACTTCACTCTGTCATCCTAAGGCCGATTTTAATCAGCCAGAAAAGCTGGGACTGGTTTGGGTTTGACACCCAAAGGTTCAGCTGCTTTTCCATGCTAAAAATCCCCTCTTTTAGGATCTCTCACACATCCAGTCCTATGAGAGATGGAGAAGCTGTGGCTGCTCCATCCCTGGAGGTGCCCAAGACCAGGTTGGATCAGGCTTGGAACCACCCGGGCTCGTGGAAGGTGTCCCTGCCCATGGCAGGGGGTTGGAATAAAATACCCTTTAAGATCCCTTCCCATCCAAACCATTCTGGAATTTTATGATTTTGTGATCACCTCCAAAGCCTTAACTGGGAACTTGACTGTCTAAATAAACCATCACAAACCAATTCTTCCTCAAAGAGCCAAAATCCCAGAAATAAAAAGGATGTGCAAGCCTGGTATGGCTTCAAACCCCCCCTTGTTCCTGTGGCCTCGGCCACGAGGTGCCTCCAACACCCCCAGCTGTGAAATGGGAACCTTTGGTTAATGAACAATGGCAAAGCCATTGTCTGGGAGTTTTGGAGCCTAAGCAGGAAGAATGGCCATGGGCAGCCCTGCTCCAGGGCTCTGGGGGAAGAGAGGGAGAGCACAGTGACCCACGAGCTGCCATCCAAAGCCAGCTTTCCATTAACGTGACAAGTGTGCTTGGAGCGCCCTTAGAACACCTCTGGGTCGCTGGGATTGGTGATTTATGGAGCACTCAGAGCTTGAAGTTTGGCTTGGGAGGGGTCACGGTGCCTGAGGGGCCTGGATACATCCCAAATCCATGGATCCTGAAAATGGGGGGCACTTCTTGGACACCCCAAGACAGAGGTGTGGGTGGGGAAGGTCACATCACCCTGAGCCCTTTAAGCCATGAATTTATCCCATCTCCTCCAGACCATGGGGTGCATTTGACCTCCCCAGCCTTCCATGGCAGCAGCTTTCCCAGTTTCCTGGAGTCTCCCCATCCTGGAGTGCTTCAGGAAGGCTCCTTTCTGCGGGAGGCTCTGCCCATGTGCTGCCCCAGCCGGGTTTCATTGCGGGCTCACAGCCTGGCATTCCTCCTGGCATCCCACATTCCCGGGAACAATGGAGCTCCCTCTGCTAGAACAAGCACCTCCAGCAGCAGCTCAATCAAAGCTCCTCCAAACTGACCAATCCCCCCCCAAGAAAATGCAGTTTTCCTATTAAGCCTGAAAGCAATTATCTGGGATTAGCATCAGATCAAAAGGGATTACTTCCAGTATTGTTTTCCAAACCCTCAGGGCTGCCAGACTTCTGATTCCGAGCCTGTGGAGGAAGCCAACCAGTGGTGGGGGCTCTGGGATCCATCCTGGCATGATCCAAGGGTCCTCAGCAGGCTCTGGGCTGATTTCTGTCCACTGCCCTGGCAGTTTTGGGGCAGAATCCCCATTTTCAGGAATGAGGTTGCACCCCCCACTGCCCCTCTGGGAAGGAGCATTGCTGTGAGTGGGCATCACTCCCGGTCCAACATTCCAGAGGGAAACCCCTGCCCTGCAGCCCCCAGGGGTGCCCCCAGCTGGGCTCCTCCTGCCTCAGGTTCTCCACTGGGGATGGGGAATTGCAATCCCCTGGGAGAGATCTTTGGGAATACTCCTTCAAAGAGTGTTTGTGCCTCAGGAGCCCGATTAAGACAGCAGGAAGGGAGGGTTGCTTCGTGCAGAATACCATCTAATTCAGCCTTTTTGAGGCAAGGTTTAGGCTTGGAAGTGCAGAGAATATAATTCACTGCTGGAGTGTGTGCTGTGTGAGCTGAGGCTCCCGGTGTGAGCAACAGTGAGGCCTGGAGAGAGGACCAGGAACCTTCTTCCTCAGGTTTCATGGCAGGATGTTGGATTTTGTGGCCAGCAGGACCAGGGCAGTGATTGCCCCTCTGTGCTGGCACTGCTGAGGCCCCACCTGTGTCCAGTTCTGGGCCCCTCAAGTCAGGAAGGACATGGAGGGACTGGAGGATGTGCAGGGAAGGGAACGGAGCTGGGAAGGGGCTGGAGCAGCAGGAGGGGCTGAGGGAGCTGGGGGGGCTCAGCCTGGAGA